>VDFB02276495.1:0-25950 GCA_007258455.2 Sequoia sempervirens
GAGCCTTAAACTCTTGAAATCTATCAAATACTTCTCCTTTAAGTCAAAAAAAGTAGACCCATGTATATCTGGAATAGTCATTAATGAAGGTGAGTAAATAGTGAGCCTTACTGAAAGATAATGATGTAAAAGGACCCGCCAAGTCACTATGAACTAGTTTAAAGTGTTTCAAAAACCTTAGAGCCATCCATTTGTCGAACTTGTCCTCAGGATTTTTTTCCAAGGAAAAATCCAAACATACACCATCAAAAAAATTGATTTGAGGAAGACTCATGACCAAAATTATTGAGTTGTTGAAGATATCGATAGTTGAGATGGCCAAACTACTCATACCATAGTTTTCCCAAGGAATTTGAAAAGGTGATCAATGTAGTGGAATGTGAATCAGATAAAAAATGAGAGAAAGCATACAAGTGAGACTCATGATTGGCCTTACCAACTGCAAGGAGTGCATTATCTTTAAGATTCCTGATGCTAACAAAAATCTAGAATGAATTGAACTTTTCTACCATTCTTAGTGATTTAGTAGATGAAAAGAAGGTTGGATGATAGATCGGGCACATAGAGGATATCCTCCAATGTACCATTACCAACATTAATTTAACCCTTCTTAATTACATCCACTAGGGAATCATCCTTGATGAGAATGTGGGGCACAAAACAAGGCTCTAAAAAATAAAACTATTCTTCAATAGAACCCATGTGATATGATGCACATGAGTCAAGAATCCACTATTGTGAATAATTAGCAATAGAAACAAGTTCAATTGCTTTCCCTTTGCTTGCTTCATTTGGAAGGAGGAGAAGAGGATTGTTGAGAAACAAAAGAAGGTAGTTAATGTTGTTTTTTTAAGATTTTTTAACTCATCAATATGCTTCTTATGACAAGAATGTTCCTCATGACTAGGTTTCTTGTAGGAGCTACAAGATGGTCTTTCTTTCTTTTTAAAATTCCCCTTTGAAGATGAGGAGTTGGAGTAAAATTTTCTTGTAGAAGATGATTGTGCGTGATCTTTTTGTGACTTTCTTGAACTCTTTTTTTGGTTAGGTTTCCCTAATTCTTTCTGACCCTTTGGTTGACCAACCATTAAAGCTTGTGAGTGTGAAGGCTTAAGAAGACCCATGGAAAGAAGCATTCATTTTTCTTGCATCAACATTTCAAAAAATGAAGCAAAATAAGGTGTAGTGAATGCAAATCCCATTATCAACCTATAACTGTGAAAGCTAGAAACAAAAGTGGAATATTCAAGTCCAAGTTTGGTGAGAGTGTTATAGACAAGTTGAATGTATTTCTTCTCTAAGCCACATGATTTAAATTATGCTCTAAGGTCATTGACCTTTGTTACATATCCTGGATGTTGTCAAAAGACTTTACATCAAGAATCATGAGTTCGTTGTCAATTTGATAACCAAGAACTTCATCAATTGTAACAAAGAGATTTTTTAACTTTTCCCATGCATCATGTGAATCTTTAAATTCTTCAATTTGAAACATAATATCAAGAGAAACTAAAATCCTTAGACAACCAAGAGATTTTGTATGTCCAAACATCTAGAGTATTTTTTCCTTATCATTTGTGGGATCAGTTACCTTCTCAACATAGGGTGTATATCCTAGTTGCATTAAGTCATTCAATGCATTTTGATTCCATGTATTGTATTTATATGGAATTAGAAATGGAGATTTAAATGGATCCATTGTGAAGGAAAAATAGAGCACAAAGTAGAAGATATTTACAAGAACAAATACAACAAGAGACATGTGTAGGGAGCATACAAAGGAAAAAATTATTTATAGTGCCCTTTTTTTAAGGAATGTGAAGGTTTCAATGAATAGATTTGAAAAGAGAGGACCATAGGCCTCTCTAAAGAGGTTCTATGACCTCTCTTAAGAGATTCGTAAGACCTCTTTAAAGAGGGTGTGACCTCTTAAAGAGGGGCACGATAATAAAAATGGTGTCAGGGCCTGTGCATACAAGTACCTGTACCTTTGAATTATTATTTAAAAATATCTTTTTTTAGCAAAAGGCATTAAACCAACTATTTATATTATATAATAGAAAATATTACAAAGATGATCCATGATTTGGAAAATGATAACCCCTTACACTTCCACCCTAAATAGATACCACTAACATGATAAAACAATACCTAAATATGTTGTAACATCAAAATGTCAACTTCATATATGACAAAAATAGTTGAATTTTGCTATATTGTATGATAACACTTTGAAATTTTGCAGATTAGTATTCCAAAACACAAAAATATCAAGCAAATTGCATATTTCTTTTAAGCCTTTCCTATTGAGAATATTTCTTCATTCCCATCCTTCTGCATGGCTTGATTCACTGGCAGAGTTGGTCTTGAATTTGTTGTAACATTCATATCTAGGAGAATTGGTTGTGGGGGAGGCTTGAGCTATTGAACATTTGGATCCACTAGTGATGCTTGTGATTCTGCAATTTCCAACTCTCTCTACTATGGCATAATTGGTGACTTGACAATAGTGGATTGGTGATAATGATGTGTAATAAGAAATGAAAGTGCATGGTATTTGTTTTTTAAGCTTCTTTCCATATCATTACCTAGCTCAAAGTGATAATGGATCAACTCCTTGTACAAATAGTTGGAAGATTTGAATTCAAGTGCCATTCTCATACCAATATATGTTTTTGAAATTAACTATATGGTGCAGATAGTGCCTAGGAAAGACACCACCAATATACACTTCTCCTTGCCAGAAATCATATTTTTGTATGCTTGTAAGTAGAGCATTTTCTTGTAAGAAGACCTCTTGAATGACTACACTTGCAATTTTATGCATGTCTTGGTAATTTGGATTTGAATCCAAGATGTTTGAAACAAAGATAGATACAAAATTTGAAGGAAATATTATCCTCTGAGTTGATAGTTGTAGTATCTCATCTCCAATTATAGTCTTCTTACTTTTGAAAATAGGGGAACAATATGTTTTAAACACATGAGATAATTGTTCTCTTCCCAAACCTTTAGAGAATGGTAGTTCCCACTGTTGAACTAGAAATGGAGCCTTGCAGTTTCTTGGAGTGGATTCCATTTGAAGATAATTTCAACACCATAGAATTGAGATATGAAAGCAAAGTTTGAAAAACTGTGAACCTGCATTGAACTTAGATATGAACAAAACAACTTTGAGAAACTTACTGATGCTGCTAAATTATCTTTTACTATTCTTTTAATGCCAAAAATTCCATCACATGCCACATATATAAACTTGGATACAAAACAAAACAAATTGGAAATAGGATATAGCAAGTCCCAAGATAAAGCTTTGAATGTATAAAAAATTGAAACACTATCACACTTCACCTAGAAAATAGCAAAACCCAAATATAGGATATGGGTGGAAACAAGATATAGCAAACCCAGAGAATAGCACAACCTAGAAACTTTGACTTACAATTAACACTTTGTTGCTGCCAGGACAACTGGGATTATTTTGCAAGCAAACTAATATCACACCACCTTACATCTTGAAGGCACTAACACTACTTGATTTGTGATACACTTTACTTGTAATCACTCCATAATTTCCTTAATTATGTTACTTGTTAAACCATTTTACCAAATTTGCATAGTGGCTTAAAAGAAAATACCCATAGACATAATATGGCTGTGAAATTTGTAAGGAAGTCTTAACAAAATGTAATATTTCCTAGAAGTCTGCCACATGCTTGATTAGTCTTAACTATGCCTTTTACACACTTGAAATATGCTTATATTATTGTTGTAATAAGTAACCTCATATTTGTTGATGCTCTCCCTTGCAAAACAATACACCTGTTAGTGAAATAATGATACACCATTATGGCATATCTCATATTTTACAATGGTATCCATTGCTAAAGCTACATCTTTGGTTTTGTGTGTGTGTTGTACCATAAAGTACTAATGAATTCCCTTACACAAATTTCCTGTGTGATGAGATGGAATTTAAAACAAATTTTCATGTGCAAATAGATGAATTTGAGACATGATTAAAATTGCACCCATGTGTAAAAAGATATACTAGTAGATGGAAGTACTCATTATACACTGCAACATGTGAAAACATTTTTTTATTAGACTGAAAACAAAATGAAAGAACCATGTGCTTAAAAATATCTTTGTAAAATGATGTCAACCCTATCCACATTGTATTTACCTTGTGCCTTTGATCCATCCCTGAGTCATCCCAATTAGATGCTACTTCTATCCACATTTCATTTGTATTGTGCATCTCATTGAAGCGTGATCCCCTTCCTTGCAAAACAATGAAAAGCTCTCTTGTTCTAAAAAAAAAAAATTTAAACTTACAATTGAATTGCAAGAAAAAATTGAATTTCAAATTTATCAACCTTATAATAGGAAGAGAGATTAACATTGACACCATTTCACTTTGTTAAAAAACAAACATTGTCCTTTTTGACAATATCTTTTATTTCTTATGCAATATTTTGCATGTTGTTTTCATAAATCATCTCATTTTGAAAATTTGTTCACACACAATGTTAGCAAACTTATCCACCAACTGATTTCCTTCCCTATATGTGTGCTTTATTTGCAAAAAAATGAATTTATCCAAAAAATTCCATACTTGTTGCATCGCATGTCTAATCTTCCAACAAAACACTTTTTTCTCTTTGCATGCATTCATAATAATTAGGGAATCACCTTCAATTTCTAAAACGTTAAGCTTCAAATCATATGCTAGTTGCAAACCATACAATAATTCTTGTGCTTCTGCAATATTATTTGTTCCTTTCAGAAGTTTTATTTATTTAGCTAAAATGACTTTACCTTTGTGATCCCTTATTACAACACCTACCCTTGATATTCCTTGGTTGCCACATGATGCACCATCAAAATTTAACTTGAAATATCCTTTTGAAGGTGGTAGCCAAAATATTTTTCTTTTATCTAATTTGTGATTTGGATTTTGGTGCAGGCTCCCTTTGAATGGAAGAACAATATTAGTCCACTTCTGCATTATCTTTGAATCCCAATCTATGAACACTGAACCAATGTTTTTGGCCCTTGGAACATAAGCATTTGTTATCTCTGATATTGAAGATTCCAATTTCTCCAATAATTGCTCCACCTTCATTTTCTCATTCCCAAAAATCCTTCTATTTCGTTCCCACCAAATGGTCCACAGTACTATAGAGGGAACCACTCTTCAAATGCATGCAAGCAAACAATGTTGATTTATACAATACTAGACAACTTGAGAATAAATCCCACAAATTATTTGGTAGTGGAGCATACCAATTTAATTTATTCTTGATAAAGGACCAACATTGAGATGCAAAAGGACAATGAATAAATAAGTGTTTTTACCTCTTCCCACTCATTTTCACACAAGAAACATTTAAAATGATCTACAATCCCAAGTTTGGCAAGTATATCACTTGTCAAAATTCTCCTTTTAATAGCCAACCATGAAAAACAACCAACCTTTGGAAGCATTGTTGAGTCCCAGCAGAAGGATAATGCTCTTTGAGGTTTGATGCTTCCCCCTTTACTCATTGTCACCTTATAATCAATTTTGATAGAGCCCATAGCAATTTATGATCACCTCCTCACACATAAACATTCCTTTCACTTAATCTATTCTTTAACTCCTCTTTTTGAACATCTGGACAAGTAATATTAGAGACATCTTTCCACCTTACTTTCCCTATACATGTTGGTATGCAGTGATTGATCATGCTATAATGTACACTCTTCATGTATCCTCACTGAGGTCCAGGGCCAGGATGGGCCTTGGGAAGGGGTTCAAGGGTGGCAACCCCTGAGAAAAAAAAATTCCCATTTTTTCACGTCGTCACTGAAAAAGGAAAAATCACCGAAAAAGAAAAAAAATGACTTTGTAAAACCCTAATTTTGGATGCTTATAAAAATCTTGTTATAAGCAGTTGGGATGGGGATTGTAGTAGGGCATTATTAGCAAGATTGTAATATGTGTTACATTGGATAATAAAATCATTGGATGGCTACGGTTTTGTGGATGTAGCTCGGATTGGGTGAACCATGTTAAATTCTCTATGTTGTATTTTTTCTATTATAATTTTTTGTGTGTTTTATTTCTCTATTTTCTTGATCAAATCTGCATTTAACTGTTAGATATCTACCTTCTAACCCTAACAAGTGGTATCATAGCGGGTTGTGTTCAATTATCTTCTATAGGAAAATCTCACAGTTAAGTGGGAGCAATGCTGGACAAGGGTAAATTGAAGGTAGATAAATTCAATGGGTAGAACTATCAGTTATGGAAGATGCATATGGAGGATTATCTTTATCAAAAGGATTTATGGAGGCCGTTGGAAGGAATAGCCAAGAAACCGACAACAATGAGTGATGAGGATTGGAATCTTTTGGACAGAAAGGCACTGGGAGCCATTCGTTTATGCTTGGCACAATCGATGGCATTCAATATTACAACAACAAAGACAACTCAAGAGTTGATGGAAACCATGGTGAAGTTATATGAAAATCCTTCTGCTTCGAATAAGGTATTTATTATGAAGCATTTATTTAATATGAAAATGGTAGAAGGTGGGTCAGTTGTTGATCATTTAAATGAGTTTAATACGGTTACTAGTTAATTAACTTCTGTAAATGTAAAATTTGATGAAGTTAGGGCTCCTTTAATTCTGTGTTCTTTTCCTAAAAGATGGAATAGTTTGGTAATGGTTGTTAGCAATTATGTTTCTAGTTCGAATACATTGAAATTTGATGATGTTGTTGGTGTTATTTTGAGCCAAGAAATTCGTAGGGAAAACTCAGGTGGAACATTCACATCAGGCAATGTTTTGAATGCAGAAAGTAGGGGAAAAACAAAGGAGAGAGGAAACAATTTTGGAAGTCGTGGGAAGTCACAAGGAAAATCAAAGGTCAAAGGGTCCCAATCTAGAGACAAGAGGGATTGTTGGTACTATGGTAAGTCGGGTCATTTAAATAAAGATTATTGGTCTCAGAAAAATAAAGGAGACAAAAAGGAAGGAAATAAAGAGGAAAATGTGGTAAGTAATAAATATGATGAGGATGCTTTGATTCTTTCCCTTGATAATGTTGATGATTCTTGGGTGTTAGATTTAGGGGCTTCATTTCATGCTATGCCCCATAGAAGTTATTTTCTTGATTATGTCCAAGGGGATTTTGGGCTGGTTTATTTGGGAGATAACGAACCCTCTCAGATTGTTGGAAAGGGAAGAATCAAGATTAAGTTTCAGAATGGGAATCATTGGATACTACATGAGGTAACACAGGTTTCAAAGTTAAAAAGAAATTTAATTTCAGCAGGGCAACTAGATGATGAAGGTTGTGTTGTTACATTTTGTGATAAAAATTGGAAGGTTACAAAAGGTGCCTTAGTGGTAGCAAAAGGTGCGAAAGTAGGCACCATATATCTTTGTACAAGTCATACTGTTCCTTCTACTTTAGCTATTGTAGATAAAAATCAATGTTTAGGAATAGTTGAAGCAGTTCAACAGGCAAAAAATTAGACAATTGCTATGGATTCTAAATCAACATTGTAGCATAAGAGACTTGGGCATATGAGTGCAAAAGGTATGAAAGTACTTCATTCAAAGAATGTTTACTAGGTCTAAAATGTGTTAATATGAATTTCTATGAAAGTTGTGTGTATGGAAAACAAAAGAGAGTTAGTTTTCTCAAGGATGGGAAGCAAAAGAAAGATGAGAAATTGGAGCTTGTGCATACAAATGTATGGGGACCAGCTCAAGTATCTTCTCTCGGTGGCTCTCAGTATTATGTCACTTTTATTGATGATGCAACAAGGAAGGTATAGATTTATTTCCTTATGTAGAAATTTGATGTATTTGAAACTTTTAAGAAATGGAGAAGCTTGGTTGTGAATGAGACAGGTAAAAATTTAAAATGTCTCAAATCTGATAATGGTGGTGAGTATTGTAGCAAATATTTTGAAGATTATTGTTCCTCTAATGGAATTCGTGGGAAGAAAATGGTTCCAAGGACTCCATAGGAAAATGGAGTGGCTGAGTGCATGAATAGAACAATAATGGAGTGTGCACAGACTATGAGATTGCCTATTGGGCTGCATTTAAACATGTGGGAAGAGGTTGTAAACACTGTTGTTTATTTAATCAATAGAGGTCCCTCTAATCCTTTGGGTTGTGGTATTTCAGAGGAAGCATGGACAAGTACGAAGGTGAGTTATTCTTTTCTCAAGACCTTCGGTTGTGAAGCATTTGCACATGTAGATTCTAAAAAATAGAACCAAGCTTGATGCAAAATCAAAGAAATGTATATTTGTTGGATATAAAATTGATGAATTTGGTTATAGGCTTTGGGATTTTGAAAATAAAAAAATTGTGAAAAGTAGGGATGTCATATTCAATGAGAAAGTATTGTACAAAGATCAGTTGTAGCAGCATGAGAAGAAAGAAAATGATTATGTAGTGTTGGATGATACACCAAATAGCAATGTTCTAGAGGTTCCTCATGCTCCGCAACAATAACAACAAATACCAAAAACTCTAGTGAATGTTAGACGATCTTCAAGGATAAGTAGACCTCCAAAAATATTTTCTACCTCTTTGTATTCTATTTTATTAATTGATGTTGGTGAACTAGAATGTGATGATGAAGCTATGTAGGTGGATACCAAGGTTCAGTGGGAGCATGGAATGGAAGAATAAATGGACTCCTTGCTAAAAAATTAGACTTGGGAATTATGCAATTTTCTTGTAGGTAAAAAGGATTTACTGAAAAAATGGGTTTATAGGCTAAAAGAGGAGGATGGAGGTAAGAAAATATTTAAAGCTAGGTTAGTTGTAAAGGGATTTGCATAGAAAAGGAATTGATTTTGATGATATTTTTTCTTCAGTTGTTAAAATGACTTCTATACACACTATTTTAAGTGTTGTGGCTGCTAAAGATTTGCATTTAGAACAACTTGATGTTACAACATCCTTTCTCCATTGTGATTTGGAAGAGGAAATATACATGGAACAACCTCAAGGATTTGAGGTCAAAGGTCAAGAGAAATTGGTGTGCAAATTGAAGAAAGTTTATATGGCTTGCAGCAAGCACCTCAATAGTGGTATATTAAATTTGATAGCTTCATGGTTGAGCATAGCTACAATAGATGTAATTCAGACCATTGTGTTTATTTTAAGAGGTTGGATGATGATAGCTACATTATTTTATGTTTATATGTTGATGATATGCTTGTAGTGGAGTCTAACATGGATCACATAAAGGAGTTAAAATAGTAGTTAGCAAATTCATTTGCTATGAAGGATTTGGGGGCAGCAAAAAAATTCTTGGTATGAATATTACAAGAGATAGGAAAAACATAAAATTGTTTTTTATCTCAAGCCAATTATGTTGAAAAGGTGTTGCAAAGATTTCATATGGAGAATGCAAAAATTGTCAGCACACCTTTGCCTAGTCATGCCAAATTGGCCAAGGATATGTGTCTACAGACACAAGAGGAGGAAGAAATGATGTCCAAGGTACCATATGCTTCAGCTATAGGTAGTTTAATGTATGTCATGGTCTGCATGAGACTGAATATTGCACATGTCATAGGAGTTATTAGTATGTATATGAGTCATCCTGGAGTTGAGCATTGGAATGTGGTAAAATGGATTCTTAGGTATTTGAGAGGTACATCAAATAAATGTTTATGTTTTGGGGGCTCTAATACTAATTTAAAAGGCTATGTTGACTCAAATTTGGTGGGGGATGTAGATACCAGGTGGAGTACCACAGGTTATGTATTTACAATTAGTGGTACAACAGTGAATTGTATTTCTCAGTTGCAAAAGGTGGTTGTTTTATCAACCACAAAGGAATAGTATGTTGTTGCAACAAAGGCAACAAAGGAGATAATATGGCTGCAACTTTTCATGGAAGAGTTGGGAAAACAACAGGCTGAAAATTACTTGTTTACAGATAGCCAAAGTGCTATACATCTTGCAAAGAATTTTTCCTTTCATTCTAAAACCAAACACATATAGTTGAGATATCATTTCATTCAATCAATGTTGGAGGATGGACAGGTCAAGCTAGAAAATATGTACATACAGATGCCAATATAGAGGATATGTTTACAAAGGAAGTGACAAGGGAGAAGTTGAGATCCTTTTCAGCTTTAGTTGGTCTTCATGGTTAAAAGTATAAAAGAGCAACAAGGTCCAAGGTGTTTATTTCCAGTGGGAGTTATAAGTGCAGCAGTGTCATCTAGGATCAGTCTCCAAGTGGGAGATTTTTTGGTGTGGAGCCTGATCAATCTCCAAGTGGGGTATTGTTGGTATGTGGTGACTGATCATTCTATATTGTACACTCCTCATGTATAATCAATAAAGGAAAAATCACCGAAAAAGAAAAAAATTTGACTTTGTAGAACCCTAATTCTGGAAGCTTATAAAAATCTTGTTATAAGCAGTTGGGATGGGGGTTGTAGTAGGGAATTATTAGTGAGATTTTAATATGTGTTACATTGGATAATAAAATCACTGGATGGTTGTGGTTTTGTGGATGTAGCCCGGATTGGGTGAACCACGCTAAATTCTTTGTGTTGTCTTGTTTTTACTATAATTTTTTGTGTGTTTTATTTCTCTGTTTTATTAATCAAATCTACAATTAATTGTTAGATATCTGCCTTCTAACCCTAACAATGCACTCTTCTATGCTCTCAAAATAATATCTCACTTTACCCCCCAACTTGAAGTAAGAATATTTTGAATGGTTTGCAGATTTTGAACTGTATTTAAAGGTGCATGTTCGCCCTAAGAATCTTCCCAAAATTTAGCTTGTGAACCATTTTGAATTTCCCAAGATACAAGGTGATTACCTTTTTACATGCAACCAAAAAATCCCACATTGTAGAGCCTTGTGGCGGATTTAGTATTGTAAAAATTCTCTTTGGATCTGCATTATCTAAGTACTTTGCTTGCATGACCTTACACCATTTTGCATGAGGCTTAGCATACATGTACCACACTAGTTTCACTCCTAATGCTTGATTTCTAGGTAATAAATTGTGTATTCCAAATCCCCCTTTTAGTTTATATTCACAAAGATTTTCTAAAGATAGAAGCGAGATCTTTTTTTTGTCAATGTTCCCCTTCCATAAGAAATCCCTTATTATCTTTTCAATTAATAAAATCATTGATTTTGGAGCTTTCAATACAGCCATATAATAATTGGGAATGACAGAAAGTATTGATTTTACCAATAATATATGTCCAGATAATGACAACCACCTACCCTTCCAGGTTGTTATCCTCATTTGAATGCTTTGAATGATCTTGTTCCAATAAGATATATTGTTTGTTCAGTGGGGGCATAGGGTTCACTGGACAAATTTTTTTGCCTCACCTAGTAACTTTCTTCAAATTTGACATTTTTACAGTTGATTTTATGGTTTTTGAGCCTTCTAAGCATGATGGAAGGGTCAGATTTGACCAAAAATGCTCTAAAATGATAGTTCATTGTTGGATCTAGTAATGAACCTCCCGCTTCAAATTATTGTAGATCTGGCCTCCATTATCTAATTTAGATTAAATAAAGGGTAGATCTTAATTTTTTAACTTCTTTGGACTAAACAGTAAGCTTAAAATTTCTCTAAGAAGCTTCAAAAAACCCACAATTGGAAATTCAGTGATTGAACCCCCCCCCAAAAAATGATGTTTTCTCTACACTTTTCTATTTTTCTAGATTATCCAAGGATACAAGAGAAGAGCATACTCATGTGCTTTAAAAAAATAGCTCTACACTCCTAAATTTTCTAAAATATTGCCAACCCACAACTCATTCTTTCTCGCATAGCATGTAATATTTTGTTAATTATCCTACCCAAGATACAAATGACTAAAGGAAAGAAAATTAAAAAAGGAGATATAAGAAAGAATAAACTATATTCCTCTCAAGAGAATGCAAATCTATAATGAGCTTGAGAATTGGTGATTACAAAGGAAATTCCTTGGTTATATAGGCCAAGGGAGAGATAGGATGTGACCAGATTATGACAAGTGTTGTTATCTTAAGAGGTGTGACAACTCAGGGTCATTAACGCTCAACAACCATATCCCTATGTAAGCTTAAGCTAGTCCAAAGAGGACCTAAGTACAAAACTAGCTAGGAAATGAAATAGTTAGATAAAGTACCCCTTTCACACTAACAGTATCAATCTCCAAGAGTTGAAAATTCCATCCTAATGGTCCAAGTGCAAGGTATATTGCTAGAGAAAGAAGGAGAAATTTCTTTTGATCATGCACTTTTATTTTAGATGGAGGGGGAAGATACAATGTTAGCTAATGATGCTACCACATCAAAAGCTCCTCAAGCTCAATTAGACTATTACACCCACTCTAAAAAGAAGTCAGAGAAGAATCAAGTCGCCAATCCATAACCTAGAGATACTTTTGAGAGAAGCCAAGGACAACAAGTTATGCTTGCAACATTACAAAATATAGTGAAATGGTTCTAGATAAAGTGAAAGATCCCAAAATCCAATGCTTGAGATCACTTAATGTGGTGGATCAACTAAAGAGGGACACAACTAATGTCTCCCTATAAGATATAGTGGTGATCCTTGACAAAAGGTATCTATTGTGGGAAGCCTTGGAAGGCCATGAAAAACCAACCCTAACTAAAGCAACCTAAGAGTATAGCCAATCCAAAAATAAGGAGGTGGTGAAAGGAGCACAACCTCATGCAACCAAAAAATTCACCAATGTGAAATAAAAGGTGAGTAAATCAAAGCCTACTCCTTTCTTTTTGACTTTGATTGTGGGGAATAAGTTGCTACACAATTCCATGATCAACTTTGGTGCTAGTACTTCAATTATGCCCAAGCAAATTGCAAAATCCTTGCAATTACAATATGAGCCTCTAGATAGGAGGTAAGGCAATTGGATGGGAAGAAGATACAAATGATAGGCATTATCAAAGATCTCCCTCCAACCTTGTATTTTTGTCCTAGTATTATTGTGGCTGAGGAGATTGTGATAATAGAAATTCATCCCATCTTTGGACTTTATTTGTCCAAAGATTCTACTACCAAGATGGGATGATATCTGTCTCTAGATTGGTCCCATTTGATTTTGAGGACCAAATATGGTTCAAAGGTGAAAGTGTTGTCTAAAGCACTACACTCAAAGAATGTATATGATGATACTATAATTAACTTTGAAGCTACACACATATCCTTTTCAAAGAATGAGATGTGTTGCATAGAGATGATTAATGAAAAAGAAATGATTAGTGACAAAAACTCAGAAGAAGAAGTCCTAATTAATGAATTCATGAGAAATGATCCTTTCAAAAACTATGATGACACCAGTCTTGGGACTAATGTGATATATGATGAGGATAAAATCATCCATGAGGTTCTGAATAAAATAGAAGATCAAAACAAAGAATTACAAGATGGGTCTAGTCTTTGTACTTTGCAATTTGATGGCACAAAATGCATAATTGGCTCTGGAGCTAGCACCCATTTAGTCTCCTTCTAGAAAAGAGACCCTTCAAGCTTTCTGCTTTCAATTTTCTTGCACAAATAATGAGCCCAATTATGAAGCTCTAATTCATTGCCTAATCCTTGTCAAGTAGATGGGAGTAAAGCAATTGAAGGCATTCAAATATTTCAAAATAGTGGTAAAAAGTAAGAGGAACCATGACTACAAATAATATCTAAATGAGGTCTTACCACCACAAATTATGAGACTTGATCGAAGCATTTGAATCTATTAACATTCAAATAATTCCAAGATCACATAATGCAATACATAGAATAGCATTGATTGACTCTCAAAATGATCCGGTGATCAACCTACTAGCCAAAAAACATGTAGTGTGGGTAATCATCAAACCCACAATCCCTGATAATGAGTAGAACTGGTAGGTTTTTTAGAGTGGCTCTTAGATTTCCATGCTTATCCAACAATCATGTGAGTTTGCAGAATAACTGCAACCAAAGATTAATGAGACTTATGAAGATTAGATTATCTAGTTGAATACTAATAAGATTTTGAGAGGGATGATCACTCTAGAGAATCTCTTCTACTTTGATGACACCAATAATGAAAAAAGGAAATTTGTGGCAAACAAAGGTGACTAGTTTGAACTTGATGTAAGAGATAGAAGAAAGTTAAAAGTAGGGAAGGATGTTCTCTAGAAAAATAAAAAGCAATTAATATCCTTATATTAAAATATGATAGGGTCATGGAATGGACCTATGAGGATTTAGAAGGATATGATCATGATATATTTTAGCACACCAAAGATTTGGTTGAGGGTTCCAAGCCAATCTGGTAAAATTAGAGGCCCATGAATCCAAAGATTAAGTTTCTTATGGCTCAAGAATTGAAAAAATGATTGATTCAAAGATTATATACTAGATCAAGCATTCAATGTGGGTATCTAACCTGGTTCCCATCTAGAAAAATAATGGAGAGATTGGGCTCTATGTGGACTTTAGCAACTTGAATTGAATATCTCTAAAATATCATTACTCACTCCCTTCCATCGAAAAAATTCTTCAAACTATTGCACAATCAAAAAAATTCTCTTTGCTTCATGGATTCTCAAGGTATAAACAAGTTTGGGTTAAGGTATAAGATAAACATAAAAAAACATTTAACACAAAGTGGGGGACCTTCATTTAAGCAAAAAATCCTTTCAATCACTATAATACAAGAACCATTTTTTAGCAAGCAATGGACATAGATTTTTTAGGGATTGATCAACAAGATCATCCTTTATATGGATGACCTTACAATGTTTTCAAAGTCCAAGGAAGATCATTTTGATCATCTAGATAATTTTTTTCAGAGGTGTTAGGAGTTTGGGTATCTTTAAACCCCAATAAATGTGTTTTTAGAGTCCTACAAGGTAAGCTTTTTGGTTATGTGGTATCCAAGGAAGGGATCTCAATTAAACCTGACAAAGTAAAGACCATTAATGAATTATCCTTATTGGTTAACAAGAATGGATTTCAATATTTCCTAAGAAAGATCAACTTCATCAACAAATTCATATTCGACTTCACAAGGTTGGTTAGACCAATCACATTAATATTTAAGAAGGATTAGGTTTTTAATTGGACCCTTGAGGGGAGTATAGCCTTCAAGAAAATCAAAGATATGATATCCACTACTCTTGTGTTAGTGAATCTTGAATTCTCTAAATACTTTTTTATGTATGTTTATGGAAGTGAACATAGCTTGGAAATTGTGTTGACTCAAAAGGAGGATGAAGGAAAAGGTGAACATACTATTGCATTCTATTCAATGAATTTGTGAGGATATGAAACCAAGTATAATTTTGTTGAAAAGAAAGATTTCTCCATTGTTAAAGGGATCAATAAATGTAGACACTTGGTGGTCAGAAATAAAAGAATGATCTATGTGGCCCATTCCAATGTCAGAGAATACATTATGGAAGGAGAAATCACAAAGAAGAGATCCAATTGGATCACTAATATCCTTGAATATGATGTTGAAGTCAAGCCAACCAAGGTTATCTATGGGAAAGGGCTCTGTGAATATTTACCCTAAGGTTTAGAGATTCTGACAGAGAAAGAAGGTGTGTCACAAGAAGTATTGGTAAACCAATACGAGTCTTTAGATTCATGGATTGTGGATATGATTTGTTTCATGGAAACTGGCTAAGATCTAGAGAATATTCCTTCACATAAGAAAAGATTCTACAAACTACAGGGGCCCAATTATTCTCTCATTCAATGAATTCTCTTCAAGAGGAATTTTAATGGTATATTTCTTAAATGTGTGGGTAGAGAGCAAGCCGGCAAGATTCTACATAAAATGCACTATAGCCCCTCGAGTGGTCACTTTTCAATAAAAACAACTACAATAAAGATCATGCATATGGGATATCTTTTTCCAACCTTATTTTTAGATTGCCATCACTTGGTGAGAAATGTTAGTAATATCAATCCTTTCCTAGTAAGTGGAAGAATTTTGCAATGCCTTGAAACCAATTATAGTGGATGAACCCTTCACACAATGGGGTCTAGAATTCATTGGGATGATCAAACCTATGTCTAAAATATGCCATAAATGGATACTAACAACCATTGATTATTTTACAAGATGGCTCAAGGCTATTCCATTGAAAGAAGTAACTGATAATGTAGTACTCAGTTTTTTGGAAGAGATCATCACAAGATTTGGCCCTTTAAAGACCATATTATATGATAATGTAAGATCTTTTCTTAGCTTGAAAATTTTAGATTTCGTACTCAAGAATGGAATTTTTCCCAAGACCTCATCTAACTACTATCCCTAGGGAAATGGAATAGTTGAGTCCACCAACAAGAATCTGATAAGCCTAATCAAATGAGTTGGTTCAATTACAAAAGAGAGTGGCACAAACATTTAAGGATAACCCTTTGGGCTGATTGGATCATGTTGAAGAAAATTCTCAAGGCATCTTCATATGAGTTAGTGTATGGAAAATAAGTTGTTTTACCTATTTCCATAGAAATCGTAGCCTTGCAACTATTAAAGGCAGTAGAAGTTAAAGATAATGGAGCCATGGAAATTAGGTTGGTAGAATTGCTCAACATGTAAGAAGCAAGGGAGAATATCCATGATGCTATGGTGAGTCAAAAATGGGTGGTAAAGTGATGGTTTGACAAAAAGGCTTCAGACCCCAACTTCAAAGAAGATGATTTGGTTCTAAAGTATGAGGAGTGGGCCACTAGGCTTGGTCAAAATGCAAAGTTTGACTCTTTACGGAGAGACCATTTTTGCATCAATGGTTGCAAGTAGAGTAACACTTTTGATCTTGAGGACGAAGAAGGCAATACTCTTGGGATTTTGGTAAATTTAATCTACTTAAAGTATTTCAACTAAATCCATTCGATGGTCTCTTTGTATATAGTTATTTTATTTTTCTATTGTTGTTTCTCTTTTACTAATAAGTGCCATTGGCACAAGTTTTCGCTCCTGAGCTTTTTCCAAGTGTCCTCACCTTGGTGCCCCTTTTTGAATTATCTCTGAAAGATAGTTAAATACCTCCTATCCTCTGCAATCAATACTCAAGCATACCATATGCATGACCCCCAAGAAAAATCCCCTAAATCTTCAGTAAGATGACATGCCCAATATGTGGATCCTTATTTCTAATTAAGGGTGTTGACATCAAGGGACATGTGCATTTATTTTGCACATGTATGTCCTCTTAAATAACCATTAGTGGATGAATAGAAACATTATATTAATTTTCAAGTTTCCAAGCTATCTTAAAAGATAAATATCATTGGCAATTGAGCGAGAAATATTTGTAACTAGTGAATTCCAGAATTATTTTAATTTCAAATTTTAGCTAGAAAAGCATAAAAGACGGAGGCCTCCAAGTCTACATCTGAAAGCATTCACCCAAGGAGAAGAAGATCTTCATTGCAGGGGAGATGCAAAGAACTCTCATCAGAATTTCAAAGGAGCAAGTTGTATGTTGTAGCTCCAAAAAAACCCAAACCAATGGTACCCAATGTTATAACTATAAATAAGGGTTGTTGCAAGGATTCCTATATGCAGTGCCCCTCGTGTACCCATTCCTAGAGCTTGTTTCTACCTTTATAGAGGCATATGATGTAGAATAATGTGTTATTCAAGGTTAGCATTTCAAGGTGGTTGTTAGCACATATGTGATGTGAGAAATGATTCACTTACCCAAAGACACTAGTGTGGATTTTAGTGTGGATTTTAGCACTTTAGAGAAGTTGCAGTAGGTTTGGGACACTCGAGTCCACAAACTAAGATTCATCAACTCAGTGTTCAGGAGAAACATAGATAGCACTAATATACCCCCATTTCCCATTACTTTTTCAAGCTTTATGGGACATGACATGTAGGATTCTTTCTCCATTCTTTCATTTTTGGTCTTGATTTAAACCTAAATTTTTATGACTTCCAACTAGCTACGACCTTCACATAAAAATTGTGAGAAAAGACAAGGCCTATAAAATGTACTTCACCAATGTTATTGTGGAAAACATTCATTATCAATTACTAAACTTCAAGGTAGAAGGAGTCCCTAGGTACCCCTCTTCTCTGCTTCACCTGATGTTATATAAGAACTCTAGGTTCTTTTCACAATATATTACATTGAATACGACAAAAATGTCCACCTTTCTGCATACAGTAGTCCCCATATCTATGTGGACCCACATCTTGCTCATCACATAGGACTACCATGATTTTTTTTACTCTTTCCTATTCTTAACACATTGATTTAAGCCTAGAGGAAATTATTTCCAAAATGCACGATGCCTAGCAAGAGTGGCTTATAAGCTACAAGACACTTGCGACTAGTTCTTCAAAGCTCAATTCATGATGATTTGTTTCTATGGTTTCAAGGAGGAACTATTCACATTCCCAAATGTATTAATAGATCAAACCATCACCTCTGATATGGCTCAACAATTGGACATGTTTGACTTTGTTAGCTCTCAAAAATGCAGGCGAAATGCCTCAAGAGGTTGCCAATCTCTTGGTACGTTTCAGGGTAACAGACAAGGCCAAATGGTTTAGACCTTCTTCTCTTCAGGTGTTTCTAGACCTAGGCGGTGTACCTATAACAATGAAGTAGACTTGACCAAAGTTTATTCCCCAAAATAATTTACCCACACAGGCAAATAGGAGTGGATAAATGAGTTTCAATTTGGCATAAATTGTATAAGCAATATCAAGGCTAAAATCTAATATGTTCACATGATAAAATGAATGAAATTAAACAATAGAATGGTAGAGACTAGTTCCTTATTGGGTGCATGGAGTCAAATGAAAATTTGAAATGAATAACTTCTTTCTGGCAGAAACTCAAATTGTTTGGCATATAGGTTTAAGTTTATAACTAGTATAAACATGTAGGAATGTGACTACTGAGTTCTTCTTAATGATCCAAATGAGATCTCCTAATTACTATGATTGATTTAAAGAATTTAATCTTTCCTTGAAAGACCCAATTAATCCAATCATACAGATATAGCAAGTGTGCACTGATAAACTGAAAAATATCCTTGATATATCAGTTTAAACAATTAGAAAATATCAACCTGAGAGACAACTTCAGCAATACTTCTAATTAACACAACAAACAACTGAAACTAGAAAAATATCACCAAATCAAATGAATTCAATTGAAATATCCATCATTTTTTACATGCATCATAGTCTCAAAATTACAAACATTCTGATCTATTGTATTTCTCTCTCGCTCTCCCTCCTCTTCATCAAAAATGAGTATTTATATTGGCCACATGAAAAGTCATGTCCATTCGCATTCACATCTACAACAATCCATTTGTTCAGGCCTTTTCCATGTTCATTAGACACCCGCTATGACATCCTATAGTCATACCAACGTTCTGAGTCTTTCCGACTACCTCAGATTTTATATCACTTTGATATCATGTAGTCTCATCGATGTGTTGAGTTTCACCGATAGCTATCCCTTTAGTCATAAGTGTATCGCTGTGACATTGAAGGTTGGGCAAATGTTCCTCCGCTTTGATTGTGTTCTGCTGAAATTTATCCTTCGTCAACTTCGAACGCCAAGACAGTGGTTTTCCTACCGATGGAACTTCATTCAGTATGAGCTTCCTATCTCTCACCGAAGAAGACAGTCTCGTCAAATCAATTCCTGTCCAAGTATACTGCCAAACCTTTAATGTGATCTTGTCATGTGACATAGGGGTCGGAAGACTCCCTGACTTCATCTCGATGGAACAATACTACCGATGGGACCCACCTTTCCATGAAACAATGAACTATGTCTTGTCGATATGTGTCTTACCAAATGAAATAACATCGGCAAGACTTTCCCGATACCTTGCCAATAAACTGCAAAAGGAATATATTAGAATAAAAGGCATTGTGGATCAGGGAGACTTGCAAGATGTTACACTAATACAGTTTATACTTTTAAATGCTCAGGAATAAGTGAATTCTAGGGGACCAAATGATGAAAATCAACTAATGCATGGGAAAACATGATATGCAAAGCAGATGGTATGGGCATTTTTGGAAACTAATGAGTATGTGCAGCCATGAAATTTTCAAAATTTTATAGTTGTAACAGACTCCATTTATGGCTTAGGAAGAAAAAATAAGGCTATATATGATCTCCCCTTTTTAAGGGGAGCTATTACTATAGTCAAAAGGTCGACTGGGCAATTTCTTACACTCAAGCTAGCATGTCTTGATGTAGACCAAATAAATGATTAGTGGAGTTTTGACCCTGACGGTTGAATAGATGCTCTTAGATCCACCTCCCCTTAATATATGACCCTTGACCATACTTCAAGGAGAAAAATTAGCCAATGGAAGATGACATCAAATTCTACATTGACTTATCACAGATCCACACTAAGATTTGTCATCCATGGGAGTCCTACAAAATAACCCATGATTTTGATCCTTCAAGTATCTTGACCAAAGGTTTGAGAGCATAGCTACTCCAATGAGACTGAAGCAAGGAAAAAATCAAAGACTATTAGAAATATAGGCAATAAATATACCAAATGGAGTTAAATTTTGATGAGGTGGACTCAAATGAGCAATAGAAAAAAATTTCGGATGAGAAATACGTAGAAGAGGCCTTCGTGGAGAAAGATGATATAGAAGGTGATGAAGAGAAAGGAGGGGAAAGCCCCATATGGGAGGGAGAAGAGGTCCATGAGATATAGAGGCCAAACACGTGGCCTACTCTAGGGAAAACATAAACATTGAGTACTCATCCCAACATTGAGGTGATATTGTCTAAATCCCCCTCTAATCCCAAAAAGAAACAAAGGAGTATACTGATTAAAGGAGTAGGGGATGAAGAGGAGGAAGAAAATAGAGACGTAGATATCATAACAACGCAGACACTACCAACTGCCACATACAAGCAGGTAAGTTTCACTCCTCCTATCCTCTCTTTAGCATCTTATTTCTTTACCCCTTCCATGTCTACCACCACTTCTACCCCAATCACCACCCAACCATCTACCATAATTTCATCACTTTCCACCCCCAAACTTTATCTATTTGATCTACCACCATCATGATGCAACTTATGGCCATCCCACTCCATGGTTTTCCTCCTTTATCTCCATCCACCATACTTATTCAACCTTCCATACCCATAGGAACAACATCCATTGCATCACAACAATATGTGATAATTCCTTATGGATTTGCGTAAGGATCTCCCTTCATGGGAGAAACTATCTAGTCCCCTACCTAGTTTCACCAATAAACTGACATAACAAGAAATACCCATGAGGTTGGGCAATAGAAATGCAAGATCATGTTGGTGCCTCATATGAGGTCATTATACGATCCTCTATAAAATTCCTTGATGATTTCCTACATGACACCTACGATGATTATGCCCCAAGATAAAATGTTGTTGTGGATTACTCCATCCATGCAGTAGGCTTGAACCTAGTTGAAGCCCACCGATAGGATAAATTTGAATTGATGGAGGAAACACAAAAGGCAATGACCATTAATTTCCTCAAGGTCAGCCAACAGGCAAAGGAGTATGATATTACTCACATAAAGGTCACCATAGACTGATTAGCTAGCTATGGAGGGTAAAATCAAGGATATGGAGATCACTTAGCTCACAAATGAGCTACAAGAATAGGTAATAAAAAAGGCCTTCTAATTGGAACGGATTAAAAAGGTCAACTTATAGAAAAACTTGGATGAGGCCCAAGATGTGAATGACATTTTGAAAAAAAAGATCATAAACGCTAAGGGAAAGGTATAGGAGAAGGTTGCACACTTGTCTCAGGCTCAAAGGATATTTCCTAACTCAATGAGCTTGCAAAAAAAGATACAACAAGAGCCCTTGACCAAGGACCAACAAATTCAACAGCTTAAAGATGACCTCTCTAGTAGCTGACAAACTACAAATATCCTTCCCATGGTCTAGCAATTATATATTTCCTATTGGGAGAGGATCAAGAATATAGCCTCACACTTGAAGCCGATGATTGGGTTCATAGAGGACTCGCATAAATTGAGCATAGATATGGAGAAGGTCCTTGATTTTGTCTTCCCCAAGGTTGAAGACTCATAACTTCGGGTATAGAAGCTATAGAGTGTAACTAAGGACACCCTTTGAGAAACAAGTGTTGACAATAGAAGGTGAATAGTGGTAAAAGTGAACAAATTTTTGAGTTGTAATAAAGATGCCTTGAAATGTAAAGCATGCTTAAATAATTTGGACTAATTAGTGAAGGAAATGAAGGGGAATATATATAATAATTAGTCTTATTTAGTCCTCTTTGAGGACCAGATTAAATAATTGTTAGAGAATAAGAAAAATGATTCAATGACTTTCTAGGGTCTGAGCCAGATGTCGAGTGTGTTTGAGGTGGAGGCACTCCTACAAATGCTTAATTAGAATATCAGATGAGAGTGAGTGTAGAGCTTGAATAATTTATCATTCAAATAAATTATTGATCTAGATAAAGTTTTTGAAGCACTAAAAAAGAAAACTCAACCTTCTGAGGGTGAGTGGACATCCCTACAATCCACTCTCCAGAAGCTTTGATCTAGGGGTTAAGCTTTTACCTTTTTGGTTTTAGGCTGCAATCTAGAGAATATCAAGTTCTTCCTCCATAGGTGAAGGTCCCCTATGAGCAAGTATAAATTTTGTAGTTTTTGATGGGAGACATCAATTGAATAATGCAACAATCACCCATGATGCAGGGGGTTTCCTTTTATTCCTTGTAGTTTATTGTTTAGGCGACATTCACTCTATTTTTGGCTAAATAAGGTTTTCACATATTACTCCACATGTTGAGGCAATGCTTATTTCTCCCACCCAAGGCTTTTGTTTCCCTTTTAAGTAGTGCTAGTAAAACAAATTGCAGCTTCACACATCATTATGAAAAGGAGGAGGCAAAGGTAGTTTTGTAAGTTCCCCACAATGTGCCACTTGGCACAATGATGCTCCCCCAAAAGCTTTCCAATTTTTAAGTTGTATATTAGAGTGTCATTGGTTAGTTCCATTGAAAGGGGGCCCGCCATGAAATTATTTTCAAAACAAAATGAAGATGTTCCACTTGGCACAGCAACACTTATTAGCTAATAGGCTATTTATGTTGGGAGACCACACCAGGATCTCCCCCAGTCTGATGTCAGGATTTGCTAATCGATAAATGGAATAGTGCAAATCATTGATAGCTTTGGTCAAAAGCGTTCTTGGTAGTTTCTTGAGGTTCAGACAAAGATAAACTCCTTGATGACACCAACAGTGAAGTGGATGTCCTCCTTCACCAGTTTCTCGGTTGGAGTTTTGGCCACGCACCAAATCAAGCAATTTCCAAAATATGTTGGAGGCAAAGGCAGTTTCACACGACCTCTATAATTAGCCAGCACATAGAAATAAATGGGCTCTTCCTTTGGGATCTCCTGAGCTTTGATTACGCATCTCCAAAACTATGAGGCCACTACAAAAAATGAAGTAGACTTCCACGTTCACTCTTTCAAAGCTGCAATTCTCTCTCCTATAAAACAAAATGTTTTGTATACAATCTCTATTTTCTTATCCACTTTTTTCTGGATGCTATTTTCATGCTTCTATGGATTGGTAGAACTAATTCCTTTTGTGTCATCTCACATAAACTTGTAAATCTACACCTTGTTAATCCTTTGATGGGCCTTGTAAGATATCCCCATCGTCGTCTCATGTTATGCTTTGAACATTGTCCTAATTTGGAGGGGGGTTTTGAAATAGGAAGGCTTCTGTTGCACTCTGCCCACAATTTCATAAAATGCCAAAATGAATTTTCATCTACTATAGTATGATGAAATGCACTTCCTATAAAAATTCCCCCTCCCTCAAATCTTGTGACCTGCAATAACTAGTGATTATTTGATCTAGAAACCCCCAAAAAGGGGTACGAAACATTTAGATCATGACTCACATTTGAACTAAAATTGTAGCTATTTACCTGAACTCCTAGGCTATGGCCCATGATTGTTATGCTCAAATTTTTTCCCTTGTACATTTTTACTAGTATTTTAACCTCTGCATGTATTTTCTCCTGTGCATTGGATTTGGTGAAGCGGTAGTTTTTCTTGTTGGTGGTGTAGAGATTGAGAAACCCCAACTCCACTTTGACATGGGGATCGGGATGATTGGAATGGAAACCCACGAGTTTGAGGAAACCTAACGCTGCCAGGGAGAACTTTATGGAAAAACAAAATTGGTCTGTGGTCAATGGGATCATTTCTTATCGACTATTACATTGCACATAAATATTGTGTAACTGCTAGTTTAAGAATTGCTTGAGATTTGTTCAGTCTTGGCTTGTGCCATTGGGTGGAAAATGAAAAGGGGCCTATAGGTTGGAACAACTTAGATAAAGGTAAAACTGTACACTTGGTGACACTACACTCTTTTTGAGTGATAAATACTAATTTTGAAAGTAAATATACACTATTGGGTGTTTTCTTGTGGGGTTGAAAATTACATAGGCTAGACACATGTTTTCGTTGCATGTCTTTGAAGAAAAAGAAAAGTATTTTCAAAGGTTGCATGATGGTTTGATATAGTAGCCATGTCTAGTGAAAGTAATCATCAAGGCATTGGTGTTGGCAAGAGACACTACAATTTTTTTTGGTGTTGTCATTGATGGCAACCCTTGTTGGTGTTTGGATCTGCATGACATCATTTTCTCATACCGACAGAAAGATTGAAGATAGTCAAGGAAGAATAGAGCATCTGGTTGTTTTGTGTTCCTCAATTCACTTGTAGATTTTATGTTGTTATTTTGAGTTGTGGATCTCATGGGAGGTCTATCAATACATTTATTGTGTTATCCAAAAATTCCAATGCCTCGTATCATGTTTTGTGTAAGTTTGGAGATTTGGTTGGATATTTTATGTTCATCAGTTTTTTGTGGCTGACCCAGGTGTTATAACATGTCACAAATATTCGAGGAGTGTTTATTTGAATTATTTTATGTTCGATCATCTTGACTTAGGTCCACAATAAGTCATGGCCAATTGTTGTGGATGCGCATTTAATATAACTCATGATTTGAGCCAATAGTTGCAAATATTCTTAAGCTCTATTGCAGCTTACTTGTTGTGATTAAATTGCTAGTCGCGGATATATAAATGATCTATTATATCATTTTGATATGTATGTATGGAATTTCAATGTGTATTACGAATACCAGAAGGGTAATTGAGTGATTTTATGCACAGTTTCACTTGTGCATAAATATTTTGTGGTGTGAGTCAGAGCAAAAGTCCAGAATCAGTTAGAAGGATAGAAGATTGACTACTCAGCCTAACTGGAACTATAATCAAACATTTATGGATGCTATTCTCTAAGTTCATTCTCTTGGATCTAATCCAAATCCTTGTAAGCTAGTGTGCCTTCCTATTTTGAGCAATGACCTCTAGACAATGAGCCTAAATGCAAGTGCATTCCCATATTGTAAATTTTTTTAGTATACATAGATTATATTGTGGATTGACCATCCATCATGGTTTTTCCCCTAACAAGGTTTCCATGTAAAAATCCTTGTGTTATGGTGTTGTGGTTATTTTATTTTTGTTTTTGCACATTACTTTTGGTTGAATTTTTTATGTGGGTTAATGATTAGAATAATAAAGTTAATTTTTGTGGAACATTGATTCACCCCCCCCTCCCTCCTAGTGTTACTTGTTTCCAACAATTGGTATCAGAGCTAGTCCCTTGAAATAATTCTAATAGCTTGGGGAGATCTTGGAGAGTGATTTCAATGGATTCAAGAAATCTTCAAGAACAACTCTTGGTGGCCCTAGATGATCTTGACCAGTCAAAATCTGAGAAACGGGAACTGCAAGAAAGTCTTGAGAATGTAGAGAAATTCATCTAGTCATTGAAAGAAAAAATCAATGAATCAAGGGA
>VDFB02276496.1:0-18630 GCA_007258455.2 Sequoia sempervirens
TGTGACCTTGATCACACATTTGTCTTACACTTGGTAAATTATGTTTAAATCCTTCAACGTATAGCACATTCTTTGTTCTTGTCCTTCCGTTATCTAGGCTAAGAGTGTCTTTCCCTACAATTCTTGCAGTTGTATTAATTCCAAATTTTACTGTACCTCCATTCATCTTTTTTTAAGCAGAGAAATTTACTTTTGTCCCCTGTCATGTGACTTGAACAGCCACTGTCAATGTACCACTGATCTTTTTCATTTTGGACATGTAGAGCAGTCTGAACAAGCATGGATCTTTCCTTCTCTTCTTTCTTCTTTTATTTCCAAACTTTTGCAGTTTCTCCTTCTTGCTTAATCACAACATCCTCCCTTTTATTTTGCTTTGGTGTCTCTACAAAAACATGGTGTATGCCCATAGTTATTGCATTTATAACATTCAACACTGTAGTTCAGAGAAGCAAAGTAGTTGTATTTCCTAATTTCAAATCCATAAGGACTCTTATTCCACCCAAGGCTTTTTACGAGTCCTACAATTCATTGCCTTAGGACCAAATTGAGTGCATGAAAAACAATAACCAAAGAAAGGACGATAGAACCTAGTTACATGTTGTTGCCTTGGTGGGAAAGATTTTTTTATTATGTCTTTTTTGTCTTTTGAAACTGTGACTGCCTTTTGATAAACCTGGTTTTCCTTCTTTTTGCTGCAATCTCCTTTGATGGGAATTTTAAGTGCATCAACATAAATTTTGGTTTTCCTTTGTTTGATTTCATTTGTGTTTCGACTTTGCTTTCCTTATCATGTGCTTTGTTTACCACCTTAGTTTCTTCATAACCAAGTCTTGTTTTTACTAATGGTGACCTCTGCCCATTTAAAATATCATCCAAAATTTCAGTGCTCTTTTCAAATTTAAGACTTTTCTTTAGTTTGGTGACAATTCTCTCCAACTCTTTCCTTAGGGAGACAATCTGTGATTCAAGTTTCTCACAATCTTCTTCTCTTTTCTTTAGTTGAGTTCTTACAACATCTTCTATCTTTCTTGCTTCTTCTAATTGGATTTTTAGATTAGTGATGATCTGTTCCGCCTCTTCAAAATTTTGTGATATGTTCTTTTTAGACTAACATTCTTCTTGAAGCAATAATTTCTACTTTTGGTTCTTCTTCCTAAGTTTTTCAATTTCTCCTATAGCATAAATGAGTTCCTCCTCTTGATCTGCTGCACTATAACCTTCATTATTTTCTTCCTTATCCGTTTGTATCTTATCCTCCTCTTTGCCAACATTTTTGATATTTTCTGCCATAAAAAGGGTCTCTTCTCTACCACTCTCTATATCACTTTCATAAGATGAACTAACATCCCTATAGGAGTAGAGACTTTTCTTGAAATTATCCTTTTTCTCCTTTTTGTTGTTTTTGTGATACCAAACATTTTTGCTCCCTTTCTTTGTGTAATGATTTTCTTCTTCCCCACTATCACTATTATTTGGATAAGGGCACTTATTTGCAAAATGACCTACCTTACCACAATTGAAACACATATAAGGCAATTTACCTTTGTACTTTCCAAAGCCCTTCTTTACCTTTCTTGCAAAATTGGCTTCTTCATCATCAGATTCATCAAAGGAACTTTCACTAAGTTCGGATTCTTTGTTTTTCTCTTTCTTTGAAGCTTTGAAAGAAGCTTCTTTTTTTTATGGCTTCTCATGTTCAGTCCTCATCTCATAAGCAGTGAGGATTCCATGCAACTCTTCCATTGTTTAAGGATTCTAGATCTTCATTTCTTCAATAACAAAAACTTTAGCATCAAATTTGAGCGGCAATGATCTTAAAACTTTTTCCACAATAATTGAATCTTTAATCTATTCTCCAAATCCCCTGATTGTGTTAACAATCTCATCCACTCAAAGGAAAAAGATGGCGACATTTTCTTCTCTCATTTTGAGACTTTCATGCTACCCTCTATGGTTTTGAAGTTTAGCTCTTTTGACATTATCATCTCCTTCGTATGTATTCTTCAATTTGTTCCACATGTCTTTGGCTGATTTATAGTGCATAACCTTCATGAACTCTGATTCTGATAATCCACACAGAATTGCATTCTTTGCCTTTGCATTATATTCACTAGCCCCCTTACCTTCTGGATCTATTGGAGGAGTCGTCAGAGGTGTATAACCATTCACCATGGATTGCCAAATATCATATCCCAGAGCATTCAAATAGGTTTCCATCCTTATGCTCCAAAAACCATAGTTTGTTTCATCGAACAATGGTGCTTTGTTTGATTTAAAACCATATAATTCTGATCCTGCCATGTGTGCTTATATAAGATCTTTCTTCAAGCAATTAAGCTATATTCCAAAGAAACCCACTTTGATTCCAATTAATGAGCACAAGAGTATAATACAAACTTTGACAAATTTAAACTTAATCAATCATAACAATAATAATCATGCAAGATCTCGACAATTTAGAACACATGAACACCAAAATTTACGTGGAAACCCTTACAGGAGAAAACCATGGCAAAATAATGCTATAATGTTGTTGAAATTGATGATTGAACCTCACAATTTCCAAATATCACCTACAAGCAATTATCCTATCACAAGAGATCAAAGCATGATTGTGTGCTCAACAACCTGAGAAATTGTATTAATCCAATAACCTGAATGAATGATTAAAATGAGGGTGAATGCTTATAAAAGCATAAAAAATCAAACACTGGCTGAGGATTTGATTATATTGTGGCAAGTATCTTAATCTCATGCAATGAGACAATTTGTCTTGTATTTAACTCAATCTAAAATAAAAAAAGAAACTCCTAAGTTTAGCTTAAGTAATTAAAGTAAAAAGGTATCTAAATATTAAAAAAAAAAAAAAACTCCTAAGTTTAGCTTAAGTAATTAAAGTAAAAAGGTATCTAATAATTAATTAATAATCAAGTAATGACCTATTTACTCCAATACCCCCCCAAGATCAACTTAGGGAGAAACTAAACAACTGATAAAGGAAACTAAGATGAATCCGAATGAGTCCCGACTACAAGACCTGGTGAGGTACCTATGAACAAGCAATTGAAATCTCTCATAGCTAGAGAAAAGGAGAAAAACTCCTCTCCAAAAGAGAGATAAAAAAAATGAAATCATACATGTTACAAAGAAAAGTAGGACTCAAAATGTCCCCCCAAGTGTTGCTTTAGTCACATAAGCACGATCAAGATCCCCCCCATAGGAGAGAAAGGATGAGACAATGAATCCCCCCCAAAAGTAAGAAGCTCCTCTACCAAAAGTAAATGCACGAAGAAGGGTATTGAATATGATCCAAAAACAGCAAACATTGTTCCTTCCCTTAGGAAGAAACACATCCAATGGTGCGTGAAGAAGAAACTCTCTTAGGAGAAATGGTCTCATGATGAATGCCATGGAAGAATGTGCAAGGGTCCACATGTCTAATTGTGTGCTCAACAACTTGAGAAATTGTATTAATGCAATAACCTGAATGAATGATTACAATGAAGGTGAATGCTTATAAACACATAAAAAAGAAAACCTTGAATGAGGATTTGATTAGATTGTGACAAGTGTCTTAATCTCATGCAATAAGACAACTTGTACTATATTTAGCTCAATCTAATATAAAAAAGCAGCTACTAAGTTTAGCTTAAGTAATTAAAGTAAATAGATATCTCATAATTAATCAATTATCAGGTAATGACCTATTTACTCCAACAAATATTATTCACTAATTACAATTTCATAGGCACCAACCTACAGGAGACACCAATCCCCTAGACTGAGCACCAACTTAGTGAGAGACACCAATCTCTTGATACAATGCACCAACCTTGTGAAAATTGAGGCACCAACCTCCTGTTAAAAGAACCTTTGTATACTTGAGAAACTCTTCTCTTCAAATCTGAATTGTGCAACTTCTATACACTAACACAAACACAAATCTGCCTTGAATGATCTTATATATTTTCTTCATACACTCTTCTTGTGTTTGTATGATATATTCCTTTTGGGTCTACACACTTGCTTCCTTATTCACTCTTCACTTATCACACATATCTACACTCCTTCTCCACACAAATTTGATTCCTTTTATATCCTCATGGCTGAGTGAAGAGAGACATCTTTTTGGAAAGTGATGACCCTCCAAGTAGACATGTCCTTTTCTTATTCCATCACTCCTTTTGAAGAATCTTAATCACTACCTTTAATGTCTTCTTTAATCGCTGCTTTCATGATCATTAGTTCAATCTGTTCTTGGACGATTTCATAAAGATATAAATTCCTTGACTTGGGCAGCTAAGATGTTCGGCCATGAATAATAATATATTAATTTAGATTTAATTTTTATTCTAAAAGTGGCGCCAAAACAATGAAGGTCAGCCAGCATATAGCAAAGGATGTGAAGATAGATATGAGCGCTGCCATGTAGGGATTAGCAAAGGATCGATTAGTGGCCTTTGGCCATTTTCTTACATATCTATTCCACATATATATCTCCTTGGATGACTTCTTATACATGTATTACCTTCAAAATATTTCCTTTGTTCCTTTGACATCAATGATAATATTTCTAACATTCATATATAGATTTAACTTTTATTAGAGAGAAGTAAAATTAACTAAAAATAACTCTTACCAGTTGATCTTGTCTGATGTCATCACCCTTTTTGAACATGACTTTCCACTTTCCACCATCTGCAGTTTGGAAAGTCAAGCGTAAAGGATGTAGAGCACTCTTGAAAAGAGATGATTCTGATGGTATTATACCAGTGAGTAGTACTTTAGGTTCCAAAGGTAACCTTATTGGCTGAATTCAAACCATGAAATTTCTTCAGCTTCAAAATATGCTCATATAGACAAAGCATACACTACAACTTGTTAGTTTCTTCACATTACTGAACACATTAGATTGAAGATACATAAAGCATAAAATTCCTTTCTACAATTCAGCAGCAGACATGTTTATCCAAGAAGAGGAAACTAGTGTAATAACCTTGTCAAAGTAGGTAAGCTCACTGAGTAGACCTCCAAGTAACTGGCGCAACTTCTCAATTTTCTTCTGAGTACCACCACGGACATTTTTAACATCTTTCGTGATTCTGCACAACTGAGCAGTTAATTTTGTCTGACAAACTAAACTGTCCCACAGCTTAACACCATAATCATACTCCCTCCCCTCAGGCCTATACTGCAAATAGAAAACAAAACATAAAGTTTGAGAAAGGCATGTTCAATCCTCAAATTTTCCAAGAATAAAAGTGTAGCCTCTATGCGTGTAATGATCCCCATGATCAAACAAAAGAAAGAAATTGAACACAGTACTGTAAACACAAAGCTGATGGTTCTAAATCAGTCTGCAGAACATACCACAAGTTGAATGTTAAATTTTAAAAATTCACAAGCTGTAGGTATAACTACAGCTATAATTATAAATATATGTGCAAATAGGAAAGTATCAGTAAGTGTAATGAAGTAATACTCATAGGACCTGATGCAATGGTGAGATTGCTACATGCATTAGGAAACCAGCAAAGTAGGAAAGCCTACTGCAACTACATTGGAATGGTGGGATTTGTTCATGTTAGTAACTATTGCTTTTGTCTTGAGCTGTACACCCTTTTAGCAGATAGTTTATTGATATTCACTCCTGTCTCTGTTTTTGTTCAGCATACAAGTTTGCCAATTTTTTCAAGGAAATGTAACAATTTTGATGAAGTTTTCAGATTCTTAAATCAATAAATCAACCATAGGTTTTGTAGCAGCATATCATTTGGACCAATTATCTTAACCAAAAACATTGTTTCCATTCCTCTCAGCTTCATTGTTTATTTCTTTATCCATTCATCTTTCTCCAAAATTATTTTAAAGAAAAACGATAACAACCATTTTAACCTATTACACAAAAAATTTCACCTATTGACCAAATTATAGTATTGTCAAATCCAACAAATAATTTATTTAGATAAGTTGCATAAGCCAAGCATTTTTAGGATGATGAAGGGAAAAACCAAAGAAAAAACCATACAGTAGTTAATTTACTTTTATCAGAAACCCAAATAGAGTTGAAGGAGAGTATAAGCGTCAAAGGCTACAATGTGAGCCATGTCTGCCAAGAGAACCCACAAATGTCTGCCACAAGCTTCTTACCTTAAAAAGGACACAAAAGCATATAGATGGCAGAACATTTTTGGGTCAGGTATGTTAGAGATACAGATGGCAAGGGTAGAAAGAAACTCCACCAAGGAGTGTCCAAGAATAGGAAAGAAAGAACAGAGAGGAAGAATCATCCAATTGTAGATAACGGAACAACATAGAAAAAGAAATAAGAAAGGGAAAATGACAAAATACCGTGTATGTCAATATTCTCCAAAAGGGAGGGATGATAAGGCATAGCATTAAGATTTCATGATGCCTACTATTCAATTAGAGGAGAGATCTAAGATGTAAGAAGCCTACCTTATCTCAACCAAATTTTTCTCCTTGCTGGGTTAATATTTTGATGTAGATATTTGTTCTATGTGTTTATTATATCATGTAGATGAAAAGGTTCAAATATAACATGAAACAAATACCAAATGATGAAGTTATAATCAAATCGATCAAAACATGAGAATGACATACCCAAAAAATGCTGATGGCTTCGTATTGAATGAACAATCTGATTACAAATAGAGAATTGATTGTAGCTTACGATCAGATAGTCTGATTTAAAATATCAAATCACATACAACATGTAAAATGGCCAAAATGTATACCAAACACTAGCCAAATGATTGAAGAATGAAACCCTAGGTAGTCTTGATGAAATACTCTTCAATCCTTGATTGAAATAAGACTGTAGCAGCACCATTGTAGGTCTGGTATGACTGATAATAACTCTGTAACAGCTGGTATACAATCTGTGTTGTTGTTTTAATCAGATTTGCAATAAACAGAAATGAAACACGAGAACAAAGAACACAACAATATATCCTGGGAAAACCCTAATTGTCGAGGGAGAAAAACCCAGCCAATAATATATCACATATATTATAATGAATCAGAAAATCTGCTTTACAATCTAGGCCAACACAAGGCCGAATTTATTAGCACCACTCTTGATGCAACTCAAGATAATATCGATCTCCTAGTAGATGATAATCTTGACCTTCTTGAAGACTTCAATCACAATATCGATCTGCTGAAGGTAATGCTCGATCTCTTAAAGAATGCAAACTTGAACAAGTAATGAATGAATCAATCTTCCTTATATACAATTCGGTGGAGAAGACGCACCCCTTCATGATGCAAGCTCGGCAACCAAAGGATATGTCTCATATGAAATAGTGCGAATATCAAGGAGAGGTCGGCCCATAATAAATGATATGTATTCTTCAAGTGAAGTGCCTCTTCACTAATCAAAAGCATCGGCTATATGAAATTTATTGATTATTAAATGCACAATACAGTAAGTATGAAACCCAATGCTATAACAACACTCCCTCTTAGCTAGGGAGGAATACTTCCCGATATCCAAGGCCATGGAGTCTCTCAACATGACACCCACAATGGCTACACCCATATGTAAAAAAAACACATCACAGAGTCACTCAACGTGATATCAACCATCATGGCTACTCCCATGTATGGCAAAACATATGTGCACAAGTGCCCATCATGGAATCACTCAACGTGATGTTGTCATCTCGTATGGCGTCCACCATGGCTACTCCGGAGGGTGGATAAACACAAATTACAAAGAAATCATCCGCGAGTCTCTCAAGCGTGATTTTGTCATGGAGTCACTCAGCATCCACCATGGCTACTCCCAGAGGGTGGAACAAGGGCTTTCACCTCAAATTTCTCTCACAGAGAAAGATGTATTAACAAGGGCTTACACCTCAAGTTCCTTCATCTTAGAGGAAAATGCATTAACAAGGGCTTACACCTCAAAGTCCTCCGTCTTAGAGGAAAATGCATTAACAAGGGCTTACACCTCAAATTCCTCCATCTCAGAGGAAAATGCATTAACAACAGATCTTCATGATGAAGAAACTCCCTCTGAAGTGAAATATGCTAACCAATTTTTTCGTTGAAATTTTCAAAACACAATAACACTACACCAATTGTGAATTGGCGTTGTAAATTGAAATCCAAGTTTGAATGATCTCCAGCGCCAAGAATGCACCTCAATCAAGAAGGAAGAGGTGTGTCATGAGTCGAAGAAGCCAAAATGGCAGTAAGAACAAAGCTCAGCGATCAAGAATGTGCACTCGTCGAGGCGAGGTGCTAACATATGGCAGGTTATTAATTAGTAAACAATTGAAGTAGGATAACCCGACCATGAGATACAACTTATATTCATCACATTTGCCGGTGAGCATCCATAGAGTGGGGATTCACCCGCCCCGAGAGTGGGTGCAAGGGTATCAATTGTTAGTTCTCCCTGCTTTGGCGGTAAAGCCATCAGGGTAATTATGGAATAAATCAAGTAATTGCAGAGACTTAAAGTGGTTGGATTAGTACTACTAAAATCTCAACCTTACAATCACAAATCTGCAAATTACAAATTACAATGATAGAGAACAAAGCTAAGAAGAGAAGAATGAATACTATCAATGTTCTTTTACTCTCCCAATGATAAAATAAAGACCAAAACTGAAATCTCATGAATCTGATATAAAAACAGAGTTTCTGGAATTCTGATCAGCAAACTGTAACACCATAAAATGCTCATAACTTCATCAAATTACCTCCGATTTACGTGAAACGAAAACCAATGTGCTATTGGAGGATAGGCGCCCAAAATCAGATGAAGAAACAGCATCAAAAACTCAGAATTTAATTCTTGCACGACTTCCAATGCACCAAGAATGGTACGGCCTTCATGAGGGGCGACTTGCTTCTTAAAAATCAGGAACTTCAAAATAAAATCTGCCACTTTGCAAGAAGGGTCGCCTTTGGTCCACAAATGCATAGCAAAGATACCCAAAACCAGAATAAATTTATTCAAAGAGCTGCTAGCAAAATTCACTTTCAGCTCTAGGTGCATCAACAACTTCAAAATTGACAAAATACTACAAATTCTTCAAAATTCGAGCTCAATCTGCTAGTCTGGATGAGAAGCAGCAAATGACCAACTAAGTGTTGTATTTCAAACACGAAATTGGTTAATGGCTAGGAGGTAGCATCCTCGAAGCAAAATATCACTTGTCATTTTGACAACATAACAGTATGATAAGCATAATGGATACCAAAGCTGGAGCAAAGCCTTCATTTTATAGAAGTTCAAAAAACTCTTCAATTTCCTGAGAAGGCAAACCAGAAGACACAAGAGTCTTTTCAATTTCCAAAAAAACAATTAATTCTTCAAGATGGCGTCCCTCTTGCAAAAATATGAACTTCACTTTATTTAAAAATATCTCTCCTTAAAAGAGGTGTCACTTTTTCCCAAGGCATAATGACATTATTAAAGAATAATAATAAACACTTATGAAGGCGCCCCCCTTCAAGACCACCTTTTAAAACATCTTGAAGTTATTCTCCTAGGCCAAGGGGGTCAACTTCAATTTATAACATTAATGCCTTTATTTATGAAATTCACCAAAATAAAGCTTTTAGAAGCTAGAACTTGAACTCAAATAATTGCTCCAACAGGAAATGAAGTCCTGAAAGCTGACAATCTTCATACTGCCAAAAATAGAATTTACTATAAATAGTAAACTCCCTAAAATGCCAAAGGACCACCGAACATGGAAACCCTAATTTTGCCTCAACGAGCCTCCATGAGCCTCCGAATAGGCGATGGCGTCAGTAGAATCAGCGATGAAGGGGACATTACGAAGCTCAAGTTCTTGCATCAACCGCCGACCTCCCTGCGTCAGAATTGCACAGCGGCTTTTACTGCTTTACAAAATGGTTTCGGTACACCTCTAGCACTAGCGACTTGCAAAGGGTTCCGGAATATCGCTTCTTGACCTAATCACGGATCACCCCCTCTTGAATAAGGTTTTGCTTGGAGCTACCAATGTCAAAATCCCGGATTGACCTCTTGTTACCGCAATTACGTTCGACGAAGCTAAAGAGGTCCTCCAAGGATTTTAGCACCTATCCTTGCAATACTGCAACCCACATAGCTGACACCTTAACTTCTTAGTAAGTCACAGAACTCCCTCTTGATCCCTACCTCAGAGATTGCATAGAAATCCTCCGGAAGTGAAATCCCAACATTGATAGATCTCAAAACCTCAATCCTTTTCCCGGACATGCTCTCAACTCGAGCCTTGAATCCTTGGATTTTAACTCCCTCTTCGAAGTAACTGATCACAATGACAACCTGAATAGGTTCTTCCTCTTCGAGAGATGTCTCCAGCCACCAACTCAATCCCATGGCTGCAAGCTATGACTCCAAGCTTGATCATTTCTTCAGTCGACATGACTTCCTCACAAGATGCCTTAAACTCTTCCTTTCTGTGCAATCTCTCATCACCCTCTTGCTCTTTGATCCGTCCTAGAAGCATTTTAGAGAGAGATTACTAACTACCCCAAAGAAATACCATTGCTAGAATCATACAAGATTTACTATCTCAATGTTACAACATGAATTAATGACTACATAAAAAATTCATGAACATTATTAAAACATGAAATACTTATCTCTTAAGGATTCTGATAAATGCTCATCACTATACACAACATAATTCGTTGCACTTGCGCTCAGATCAGTCCACAAACTTCCTTCGACACGTTCATGGCCGTTCAAGCCCAATCAGAGAAAATATAATATAGCTCCAAACATAGAAACAACACCAATACATATCCCATCCACGCAAATTTCCAGCGCTACTTTATATCTCCCACAATAGCCGATGATACAGGGGATTAAACCACACAACCAAGTAGTAAATGTCCAATCTTCCTCTAGAACGTCATATATGCACCTTACGCACCAATAGATATCCCCTGAACCGAAGTGCTTATCTGGAAAGTCATAATAGATGAAGAGGAACATATACGAATATAACTAACTCCAACGACCCAAACACGGCTCCATGATAGTTATTTCCTCCACTAATAGAATCGTATTCTCCAAACAGGTAGCAATATGGACGCACAAGAAACGCCAAAGACAGCGCCAGTATGAAGAGCAATAGATATTAGCAAAATATATATATTTATATTTAAGAGCGTCTCTGCCGCATCATCACCCGATACATCTTCAGCACAGGCAACATTGATTCATGCCAGCCCTTCTCCCGTGCCAATAGATATTTGACGGAAACGACATTGAATATACTGCCCAGAAATCATAAGATTAAATCCTCCATGCTCCCAATAGCGGATCTTCAATATCCACGAGTTCGATGAAATCATTCAACGCACATAACTGTTCTCCATCGCCTGGCCTGTAGTATACAAGATTCCCAACTGTAAGAGTTTGTCGCACCAACCACTCTGTTCCAAATTCAACTTATCAATGTCAACCAAGTGCAAAATCATCTGCCAAAATCAATGATTCAAGCTACTGCCTAGCCATCTCAGGGGCTACGTCCTTCGTGGCCACCATAAAGACTACTTAACAAATCTGATCGGATCTTTGCATAATAGCTGCATTACTTGTGCGTGTTTGAAATCAAGAGATTTTTGCAATAGCTTGAAATGACTTACGAACAAAAGACATGGCGATATCACAGGAGAAGCCACTAACCCTGGGGAAGAAACCGACAACAAGGCCGTGTCGCCTCGGCCGCAAATGAGATCGAAACATCTGCTTTCGTCGAACCCTTTGAGGCAGAATTGCATTAACTCTTGCGTTACAACTCAGATAGCCGGTCTGGCCGAGGCCAGACGAAATACCGAAAACTTCTTGAGGACTTGAATGCAGTATGGAATGCTGCAAGATAGCCTTCCAGAATATAAAGAATCTGAACTTGAATAAGTAATAAATGAATCAATCTTCCCTTATATACAATTCGTGGAAGAAGACACACCTACGATGCAAGCTCGGCCACCAAAGGATATGTCTCATATGAAATAGTGTGAATATCAAGGAGAGGTTGGCCCATAATAAATAATATGTATTCTTCAAGTGAAGTGCCTCTTCACTAATCAAAAGCAATAAATAAATAGCCATTGGCTATATGAAATTTATTGATTATTAAATGCACAATGCAGGAAGTATGAAACCCGGAGCTATAACAACAACAATTTCTACTTGACTGAAGATGACCCAGAAATGTTGAAACTCATCAAATATTGCAGAAATAGCTCAAATCATGAAATCACCTAGCTCAGATAGATAGTGATTTAGCCCAGATTGAAAAAGGATGAAATATGACTGATATCAAGTCTGAAACTTGATTACCAGCAACTTGTGGTAACCTAATATGGATTTCCAGCCAACCTAGAATGCAAAAACTCTTCAAAAATGAAACCCCAATATGCCAAAAGAAGCGACTTGTTCTTTGAAGTCAAAATGCAATCCAATCTACTTGATTCCTCCTTGGACCTGCAATAAAACAAGTCTTCAAACCCTATCTTTCAAAGTCCTAACTCCACATAATCATGTCAATTAAGCTCTATGATGAACTCCATGCAGATTCACCTCTCATGGTGGAATGGGGTCATCACCAAACCACTAATATTTCAAGGAAACACCACCTTGAATCAACTGGAATTCACTTCCAGCCAAGAGAAAACTCTCAAACACAATGTTTGCCAAAAGATCAATTCAACATGCCCCTCCAAGCATTCGATGCCTTCTTAAATAAGGCTCTAAAACCACCCCTAGTCCAAACCGCCATAGGGAGGATCTGATTTGATCTAAAAATATCAAAATATTCAATGCCTTCTTCATTAAGGCTCTAAACCACCCTTGACCAAACCGACTTAAGGAAGGATCATATTTGATCTTAAATATTAAAATATTTGATGCCTTCTTAAACCGCCCTTGTCCAAACCACCATAAGGGAGGATCAAATTTGATCTTATCAAATCAATGCCTTAACCGACTTAGGAGAGAGAATGTGATTCTGAAGCAAATCAAATTTGATTTCAAGTGGGCCGACCAACTAAGGAAGATAATAATATTTTATTTGCTTTAAAACTCCCCTCCTTTATTTCTTATAAGATTGTTGACTTGCAAGTGGAACGTGAAATAATAATAAAATATAATCAACATTATATTTTATTTTTTGTTAAGGATAATTTCCCCTTTTTAATCTCCAAAAGTAACTCATCAAAATTATAATTCTCATGGCCCAATAACATTCCCTCACCAGGATGACTAGCTCACGGGAATGGTGAATAAGCTAGTACTCAACTCCAAGATATCACTCCGAGAATGGGGACATTACAGATACATATCAATGAATGAGGATCTCATTGGAAATCATTCCACAGTAATACTTAGTAAAGATTCTCCAGATTATTTTCCCCATTTGTGATTTATAGATAAAAAGAGGTAATTTTTTAGGCTGACAACCATAATCCTTGACCTCATAGTTATGAATTACATCATTAGTTATGTATTGTCTTCCTAGCACATTGTCACTTAGGTAATTTAAATTTTCTTACATTGACTGTTTTGCATAACATATGAAATGAGATTCAAATCACCTAATAAATTATCAAAAAACAAAGAGACAGGTCTGCATGTGAAGGTAATAAAAAAATTCAGCTTTGTGAAATGCTTCATTATACTTGTATATGACATATACATGTGAATAAGTAGTATACCTTCGAAATACGATCTTCAAGAATTTCAAAGGTGGAGAAGAATCGTTTTGCATAAATAGGGTCTTGTAGCTCCACCATAACATACCAATGAAGAAAACTCGCAAGATCAATATTATGCGCAGCTGTATGAGATGCATATCACCATCTATTAGACAAGTTTGAAAAAAGCATGAATGAGATAAAAGAAGCAACTCTAGTATTCACTTTCATACAAAAAAAAATTACCAAAAGTATTTATTAACCAAAGACACCAAAAATTTATATCAAAGGATTTGACATCAAATTATTTGACAAATAAATAAAGCATAACATTGCTATTAAAAACTATTGGCAATCCAAGAAGGAAATTTTCACTAAAGCTCATTCAACAAATGAGCTTAAATATTAAAAATCTATTAGTACAGCTTATCAAAAGATATCTGTAACACTGATAAATATATAGATGACTGATGGATAATTGATCAAGTCATAAATTGGATATTTATTTTTTTTAAATGGTGAAAATATGCATATTAAAAAGTAAGGAAAATTGCATCATAGGACAGTCAAGCAAGAACAATTTGTGGACTGTCAATTTCTCTTCCCATCAAAGATTGTCCATATTTCCAGTGAGCCTAGATTTACAAGATCTCCACAAAATCACTAAAAACATAACCTTGAAGAACACTGATCATATGAAAACCAAACTACTATATGCATATTTTACGAATACTTTAAGCCTGAGTTGCCAGTTCAGGTACAGAATTGGATACATGTCAGGGTTGGGATTTTCTGGTACAATGATTTTGTTTCTCTAGGTTCGGATGGTTGGGGTCAGCAGTACGTGTTTTGATGACAGCAGTCCAAGGGGACATCTTTTTGAGGATGACTAGAGGACGGCATTCACCAAAACATATTCTTCTGACACCAAAACAAGTTAACTTTATATGACATCAAAATTTAAATTTAGAAATTCAAATAATGTATTAAAGATTCAATTCACTACTAAAATTACATTTTGAACCTTTGATGGAAAGCATGGACAATTAATTTACCAATTATTCTTTACAAATATAGTGCTAAAAATTATTTTAATCTTTGCACATAATTTTTTACAGTTTCTATCATTTGCTTATTGCAATTAATTTTAATGTCCGCACTTTTTAAAATTAATTGTATAAAGATGAATGCAAGGTAAATTAATTGTCCACACTCCACACTTCTTTTTACACTATAAGCCATTTTTTTACAAGGTGCTCCTTGGTATGTCTATGCTAGAGCATTCTGAGGGAATTGTCACTTCATAAGGGTCACATCATTCACCACCTTCTGTAACAAGGGATCAAACAAACATTGAATGAGAGGGAAAATGGAATTCTTTTTTAGTTTTCCTATAGTGATCATATGATCTTTCAATTTAACTGCCCAATTTCGCACCTCTTCAAACCGATCTAGTCACACATTTTGATTAAAGAGGCAACCTTTGGTGATATGTTTGAAATTGTTGTCATTGATGTCAAAAGGAGGAAGATCATTGAGATTATGGCTGACCCTCCTCATATGTGATCGCCCCTTGAAGAAGTTAAAATAAAATAAATAAACATGTTCTATTTGTGGACTGACCTACATTGGGTTTAAAAATTAAATTAAATGATTTTTATTTCCTAGGGCCGAACCTCTCATAGTGGCACCCATTTCCTTGTGAAAATAAATATTAAACAAATTCATTATTTATAGGGGCCGGCACCTATTGGAGCGCCCAAAATTGGAGATGAAAAGGCATGTATAAAGGCAAGAGTTGCATCCATTGGAAAGGCATATCCTTACATGAAATCGCCCCCTTTTAAGAAGATATAAAAGTGAGTTTATGGAGTGTTTTTGAAAGAAAGAAATGATTGAATATATTTCCTATTCAGGCAGATTGAAGAGCAGTTCTAAATCAGATCTATAAGCAAATTTGAAGGAGTTTATGAGCAGATTCGAAGAATATTTTGTGAAGAAATTATAGTGGATCCAAGTGGAAGATTATAGCAGATTAGTAGACCTAAGAGCAGAAATATAGCAGATATGAGAGCCAAAGTATAACTGATTTTTGTGAAGATATTAAAGCAGATATGTGAAGCATATTGAAGTAGCAATACACATCATATTCATTTGAAGGTTGGTGCCTCCTAATTGAGGACGGTGGGAGGTTGGTGCCTCTCATTAGAAGAGATTAGTGTCTCTTGCTAGGTTGGTGCTCAATTGTGGGGATTGGTGTCTCCAATGGGCTGGTGCTTACGAAGTTTGTAAGATAAGTTCTATATAAGCAATACTTTGCCATGGTTTTCTCCCATAAGGGAGACCACGTAAATCATGTGTTCTTGTGTTGCATAATTGTTAGATCTTGTGTGATTGATATTCTATGGTTGTTAAGTTATTGAAAAAGTTAAAGATTGTCTTATACTGTTTCACCCACCGACCTCACCCGCCACCACCCCCACCCCCGGCTCTCAGTATAATTGTGTGCTCATCACATAATGTATTGATAAAACAACTCAATAGAATCTGAGGTGAAGGCCTTAATGTAACATTGATTCTTCCCACCAAGCAATTAAATTGGACAGCTAAATCTTGCATAAGCTCACTATAACTTTTTTTTGAGTTAGACAACTATGCAAACAAAAAATGATCATCTTCGACCAGCTTGAAACAAGTCATGAATTTCTTAGTCATAAGAGCCTATATACTAATGCAACCAGAAGAGAGATGGTGAAACCATTGCACTATTCCTATGACTCCTCTAACTAATGTCTCTACAAAAAGCTGGACAGCTACATCTTCATGTGAAACACCCAATATACCACAAGTAGTTGTAAATGTTGAGATGCATTCATCAAGGTAATAAGTGCCATTGCTAAGCAATTTTGGAAAAAAAATCTGGATACTTGAGGAAAATTGTGATGTGCTTGAAACACATGAGAACCAATCTGATTTCCCCGAGGCACGGGAGGCAAAGGAATTCCATTGTCATTATTATTGCCATGATCTCCCATCATGTGATCAAGATGCTCTTTAGCCAATATCGAAGATACTTCAATGAGTTCAAGTATGAGTGTAAAAGACCTTGAGTTGGAGGATGCTTGTTCAAAGGCTAGCAAAGCAAGCTTAAAATAATTCACTTACCTTCAAGACCTTGTGTAAACCTTATAAGCCAAGATTTTAATTCCAAGAAAAGAGGGGGTAGAATTGGCCTTCTTAATACGAGATCAATTTTTCTCTATTCTTCATCTAGTATGGAAGTTGTTGCTCAGCAATGAGCAAGATTGTTTCTCTGGTCAAATGCGAAACACCTTAGACTGTCCAAGATATCCTCTTGTTCTAGTGCAAACCAATTCAAGTTAGGTGGCAAAATAGGAGGTTGAGGAGCTCAATAGCTCATTTCTTGTGAAATAGTAACTCTAGTGACTTCGAAAACTATTAGCATTTTCATTTGTCACTTTCATGAACACAAAACGGAACAATGTGTGAGAAAATCCTTTCATTGAATTAAGAGAGGAAGCTCCCTTATTTAATCTATTTCAAAAATCTAAAACAAATAAATTACATAGCTACATATGCACCCTATACAACTTATCTTCTAGGGGCTTTGCATGTAAACAAAATAGTAAAAACCAATTAGACCTATCTTTTTTATCTCATATGTAGGAGCACAACATCAAAAGTACTAATCTCACACATTTTTTCTATTTGTGCAACCAAATAATACTCTTTATTGATTAAATCAAAGATTAACATATTCCCATTAACAAAATTATTGGATTTGAACAAAGGAAACAATAATAATGACTACAACAAACAAAGTATAATATTGAAAAGAAGAATAAACCATAAGTATACAAAGCTACTCCAAACAATAGAAGATAGATGCCACGCAAAGTTGATCACATCTTATTTACTGACAACTTCACAAATTCTCACACCTACAACATGATCATCTAACTCTTCACCGTGAATGAGAACTTCTACAGCATAAGCCTAACACAAACTCATGCAAAGTTGAACGCAAATCTTATTTGTTAACACACTTGACAAATTCTCACACCTACAACATGATCATCTAACTCTTCAACTTGAATGAGAATTGCTATAGCATAAGCGTGACACAAACTCCCATTCCACTCAATGTGCTCAAGGCACTAATTAAAAAGCTCCCTAAGAGAAGCTTCTAGGAAAAATAATAATAAACTATTGTTTTAAATCTGCTTTTAAATCAACTCTATCATTGTCCTTCTAAGAAAAGCAAGAGACCTTTAGAATTGCCTAGAACATGCTTTCTCTTGCTTTAAAATTCACTTTCCTTCCTTAATCTGGGTGTAAATCGATGAATGGCTGATATGTATTGCTTTGTTGCTTTAAAACACTAACTTTCCCCTTGATCAAGTCACTAAGTCAAGGGCTGTTCACAACTCATCACTCTTTCCTTTCAATCCCTTTCCAATTTGACATTGATTTTTGTTTTTAGATGACTTAATCACGTAGTCACATTTTTCTGCCACCATTTCCACCTTAGGTGTGTAATGTCCCCATTTTAGCCATACGCCCTTCGGTGATTGATAGCCTATTTCCAAAAGCCTATAGGCTCGTCAAAGGTAAAAAATTAGGGCTTCCTATTTTATAGGGGTTCTGATGCATTTTTAAAGGTTTGCATGTTAGAGTTTCTGATGCATGTCTAGCGGAGTTTTCTGGGTTTTTGGAGAGGTTCGGAATGATGTGACATGCATCTCCATCTGGCAACCTTTTGAAACTTGCTATTTTTAGCCAGCACTTTGGAGTTTCGAGTTTTGGATTGCGGATTCTTTCTAGATTTTCAGAGAGCTTCGCAGTGGTATGACATGCAAAGGCATTGGGGCAACTTTTCAGGATTTACTATTTTTAATAAGTTTTATTTCT
>VDFB02276497.1:0-35097 GCA_007258455.2 Sequoia sempervirens
AAAATAACCCACAAAAAAGAGAATAATTTTATTATTCAGAAAATGGAGCTTCTTACATGCAGAGGATCTCAAATCTCCAAGTTCTACAACACATGCAAGCTACAAAAAGTTATCGAATAACCCTTTTGCAATATGTGAGCTTGTTCCCAAAAAAGTTCCCCAAAAATATTAGAAACCTGCCTATAAATAGAGATCCTCTTTAGTTTGGAGCCAAAACAACATTAAAATTTGAGTTTAGGCGGTTTGGCGCTGAACATTACAACTTGAAGTTCAAATTTTAAAAGAATATTTGTAATTGTATCTTCTAGAAAGTGCACCAACTTCCAGGGGCCATAACTTTTGATCCGAGACTCTGATTCGCGAACCGTTTGAATCATTGGAAAGGTCTCGAAGTCAAGAACGCGATTGAAATTTGCTATGCCAATTTTGGTAAGTTTTGGGGCCATTCCGGAAACTCTAAGTGCCTCAAATCCAACTCAGAAGATTTTCAGGTGCAAATATGGGAAACTAAAACTGCAATATCTTTCAAACCAGGAATAGAAAATAAAAACCATAAATTGAGAATTTCAATATAACAAAAAGGGTATCCAAAAATGTAAAAACATCTGAAAAATGATAAACTTGATATTTAACTATTTTTTTTGGGTGATGCAAGATTGCCCTTACACCACTGGATGCTCCTGCATCAGTGTCCCACTTTTGGGACATCCTTATTTTTTCTAAAATTACATAATTTTAAAAAAAAATAATAATTTAAGTTTTGAGTGGTTCCATCTAAGGGGTTTTATTAAAGAGGGTTAGATAAAACTCGTTTAGATAGAACTCTAGAGTTAATTCAAACCCTTGACAAAATATCCTTTGCACATATCAAAGTAATAATTAAAAAATCACTTTTGCTTCACTTTTTGGGGATTGAATGGAGTCATTTATAAAATGACTTGAACTTATAACTTGAAAATGCTAACGAGAATCCCCATGACATGAAAAACAAAAACAACCACAATCATACTATAATTATAAATTACAAGGATTGAACTTCTTTGGGATCACAACCCTCTAAATATGGAGCTTTATCTTGAGATTACTCTAATAACACATGGGCATTGCATTAGTATCATTACCAAGTAGAAATATACACTGTACAACAATATCACCAAACAACTTCTCTAACATAATAATATCTAAAAATTTAGTTGCAAAAATCCCTTTAACAAATGGGCACTCTTTTAGGATCATAATTGAGTTTTATTACCTAGGACCATTTATTTCTAACATTATTTATTGAAGGCCTAAACATGACTAGGTCTAGTGACAACCAATCACAAAGACAAGTGAATGCATAGGTAATATCAATTAATTAATACAATTAAGAAGATCTATAAGTATGCTACATTTATGATTTATTCAAATACCCCTTGATATTACTTAAAATTATTCTATTATGGTGGTTTTACTTTTGATTTACTCTAAACAATCAACCTCTACAAAATAGTTAACAATCAATTAACTCATAACTAAAGTGATTTAACCATACAATTTCTTTGCACCACATTCCTCACTGTTTGAATATTGAGTTTTCAATAGTAGAAAGATGTGATTGTCATTATTACCTAAGGCCATTAATTTGTAGCACTACTTATTGAATGCCTAAACATGATTCAATCTAGTGACAACCAACCATAAAGATAAGAAGATGCATGGGTGATCTCCATTGAAAAAATAGAATGAAAAAAGCCATATAGGTATATTATATTTATGATGTATTCAAACACCTCTTGAGGTTACTTAAAATTGTCAAAAAAATAACATCAAGAATAAAGAAAAAAATAAAAATAAAAATTTAAAACCACCGAATAAAGGTAAAATTCATTTCAATAATTTAAAATGTCTCCACATGAAGAAACAAATATGGATCTAACAATAAGTATCACAATAATAACATATATGAAAGCAACCATAGATAAAACTACATAAGTAATACCTTCATCTAACATATAACAACATAATTATTTTCGAAAGAAATAAAATATAACAAAAATGATTTTTCTACGTACATATTCCAAAAAACTCACCAAAACCATGACAAGTGACTTACACAAACTATGTTGTGTTGTCATTGATGTTGGCGAGAAAAAATAGGTAGAGTTTGTAGGAAAATATTTTAAAACCCTACTAAAGTAAAAACATTATGAAACTGACAAATGGTTCATAGCCTTGGGAAGGTCAAACCCAAGTATTTGCAAATCTTAGGAAAAAAGAATTGGGTTGTAATTTTGGTTGTTTAGAAAGATAGATTTTCCTTAAATGAAAATATCTGAAGTTGACTTGCCATTTGAGTTGAAAATCAACATAGGTGATTGCAAAAGGAAAAATAAAATGCAAGCTAGAAGACAACCCAAAGATCTAGGGAAAAACTAAATATATCTTGCATACCTTCAAGGACTCCATGAAGAAAATTAGTCATGTTGTCATTAAGCCTAGACACATTTCAAGTTGGACATGTTGGTATTGATCCTGCAATTATTAAGAGGAAGCTTGTGGCAGACATGGATCTTGTGGTGGGGGAGAAAGATCTTGCAAAGAAGGAGGCAACAACAAAAGACAATCAATGGTAAATGAGAACATTTTTAGGATTAAAAGTGCACTAGGTTTATGTTTAGTGAATTCCTTTAGGTTTAGGTATTTTAGTAGTAACATAAGATAGTCTAGTATTAGTTTCTAAGTAAATTTGATTAGTAATAAGATATTGTATAAATAGGTTTAGGGTATTTTAAGAATAATACTAGTTTCAAATTGTTTAGTTAGTAATGTCTCATTGTTTAATTTTATAGTTTTATGTTTTCATATTTCTAAGCAAACAAAGGTTTTTTAAAGATGATGTTAATATGGATTTGAGAGAGTGTTTGTACATAATTTTAGGGATAAAATCTTCAATTATTGGTGCAATTAAAATTGAAAATGAGGTGCAATAATTGACTATGATGGGTAAGGGGTTCAAAAAATGATTTTTTTGAACCTTAAGTTTAGGTAGTAAACTACTTGAAAAAACTACTCTAAAAATTCTAAAAATTTCAATATTGTTTGACATTGATACATAAGATTTTGACATCCAAGAAATTGGAGTGAACAACTACTAGATCTTCTTTCCTATTATTTAAATATGCTTGACCATAGTATTTCCACCATAATCAAGTGCACTTAACCTAATGAGTCCTTAATAATGTAAGAGGGCCAAACATTGCCTATCATAAGCAAATGTAAAAATATATAATTTTTTATTAATTAATTAGAGGAAAAAAGGTAAAATGTGACAAAATGGATCTAATTCTCTTCTTTTCCGAAAGCAGTCACGTTATCACTTCTCAATTTCTATTCCCTTCTTTCTTCCTCAAACCCTTTAAATAACCTGCAAACAAACAGGCAAACGAACATTGAAATCTATGCTATGCTGCTATTACAGAATACGTTTATGTCGCTTCTCTTACGGCAAGTGTAGGATTTCGATTTTCAAAGTGAAGAAAAGGAGGAAAAAACATGTCGGGAATATCTCGGTCGCAGAGCGTGCCCACAAGAAATGCGCTTCCGCCGCGGGAGCTTCTCGATGATTTGTGCAGGTTAATTTTTTTTCCAACGCTTTTTAATTTTAGGAGAACGAGTCGATTCTGCTAAGGTTCTGCTAAATTTTCAGAAAGAAGGGTCAAAATTATGGACTAGTAAATTGTTTAGGTAGGGTGAATCTTGTTTTCGCGAAACTTAATTTCAAGAAAATTGTGGAGTGTAATACACAATTATGTTAATTTTTGTTGTGAGTAGTTTTATTGCAATTATGTTAATTTTTTTGGAGTAGTGTTATAAGATTTCCTTGAAGTAGGTCAAAATTAGCCAGAATTGTGTTCTTCAGTTAGCGTGGATTTTCGTCGCTAGTTATGTTAAACTAAAATCACGAGAAATTTGATAGATAAGACTGAATTGTAGCTTGTTTTCTGTACATAAATGCAACCTAGTTTCAGTACTTCTTAAAAATACCACGAAAACTTACTTAATTTTAGCAGCATTTGGAGAACCTTTATTTAAAATTAATCAACTTAGGGCGCAAAGGCAGGGCTAAGTTAGGGATGGAGCCCAATTTCCACTTAGAGTGGATTTACACAGCTGGTTATGCGAAACTAAATTCAAGCATTTCGTTGGAGATGGGCTAACATTAGCCTGCTGCCACTACATTTATAAATTACATACCAACTCCTTGTTGTGTTCATGCCATGAATATTGCACTCAAAGACATAGGAAGAATTGGGTGGATCAAAACAATTGTTAGTGATGCTAACGATGTGCAGATATCTGCAACAACGACACCTCAGATGCACTCTTCAGGACCTTCTCGAACAAGGAAAATTTTGAAACATGTAAAGACTAGATAGGCATCGTATTTCATTCTCTTGGAGAAGATGCTTAAGTTCAAAGAGGAATTGTAACTAATGGCTATGACGGTTGAATGCAAATAGTGGCTTCAGTCCGAGACAAAGCAGGGGAAGAGGGTGAAGGATGTGGTGAAGAGTATTTTTTTGAGGTGATGCAAAATATATTGTCTCCATCATTACTTCAGTCTTTAGAGTGATTAGATATGGGGATTCTAAAGCATGTAGCCTTGGAGAGGTGTATGAGTGCATTGATACTTTATTTGATCAAATTCAAATGAAGGCTGCTGTGCGACAAAAGGAACCCACATTGCAATTCTACAATGAACAAATCTAGCCAATCTTTTATCACGGATGGGAGAAGCTCAACACTTCTTTGGCACATGGTTGCCTATGCATTAAATTTGAAGTGGTACATGCAAAGGCTTGGCAAAATTACACCTATTGTAATAACCACCCCAATTTTTTCTTTCCAAAGATTTCAAACAATAACTTAAGTGTGTATATATATATATATATATATATATATATATATATATATACATGCAGTTTGAGTTAAACTAGATATTGAAAGATTAGAATCATTAGGACTCAGCCATTGCTTTAAAGTAACTGTTTGCATTCATTTTCAAACTCCTGTACACTTATGAGAATTTCCAAACACTCAAGAACCATTCAATGATACATCCAATGGTAACAATTATTGTTTAAGGTGAAATACCTCTAGGCAAAGTGGACTGAAAGTCTTCCCAACATGTTGTTATAACAGTTCTGTGCAATTATCAGACTGTGTAACCTTCCATAAAGCATCTGCTATCATTCCAGCACACACAGCAGTTTTCCACAGTCAATGGATGCTTGACCAGCTTCACAGACCCAACTATAACACTCAAACTTGCAAACTGATCACCCAAAACTAAACACAACTCTTTCTAATCTTCGACAAGCAGTTTCAGACCGGCAGTAAATGAATCCAGGCGCCTGATTACAGTCCAAAAGGTGGACCTTCCAGCCACACGATGAGAGAAGCACATACGATCTCCTCATGGGTATGAGCCAATTCATGCACTAACCAATTTCCAACCTGTTCCTCAACATTTAACCCTCATTCTACTTGAAAAGACACCTTTAACAAGCTGATTACAGATCTCTGTATTTGCAGATCAGATTTCAATCTGAAGACCAATACCCATTGAAATGGCACGGCTTCCTAGGAGGGGCGATTTGCCTTATAATATCAGATTTTCACCAAGAATCACAAATGAGCACTCTAAATGGGGCACCCAGCTATGAGGAAACCAAAGAATCAATACCCAAAACTATATTCTTTCACCACACGGAGATATAAACGAATTACATACAAAGGAGCCAACATTGGTTGATGGTGATGCTACACAAATAGGTTTGGTTGGTATTGGTTTGGAGGAGCTTGAGCATGTGGAGTCCAATAGTTCAAGTGATGAGGTGTTTGGGGATGATTAGAGATATCACTTAAGGCCATTCTGCCAATTTGAACATTGTAATCATCATCATGAAATTTTGGATATAATATAAATTTGAAATTCAATATTTTTATTGCTAATGTTCACTTCAAAAGTTCAAATGCTTAATATAATCATTGCAATGTGTTTAATTTTACTATTTAGAAGTTTACTTAGGGCACGGTCCCATGGAGGAGGGCTTCCTAAAAATCCGGGGCAGAATCTGCTTAAATTTTTAGCAGAATTTTTGAAGCTGGTGGTCCCATGAATATTTTGAAACTTGAAAATTTAAGCAGGCTGGTGGTGGAATGGCATGATGTTAATAAAAAATTAATAAATTAGCATCATTTCCCTCCAAAAGTGGCAGGAAGTACATTTAAGCAGGTGGGGCAATTTCTAGCCCCACCCCAATTCCACGAGCTGAAATTTTCAGCCACCTGCTTATTTGGGCTGAAAGAGATTCCATTTAATCCTGTAACATATTTGTTTTTCCCCATGAGACCACCTGCTTCCATGAATATAGGAACCCAAGCCCCCCATGGGACCGCAGGGTTAGTATGCCAAAGTTTCATTTGTAATTTTTATACTTATTCCTTATACATCATTTTATAACTAAATTTTCAAGTACTATATGTATATTTATATATTTGTGTAGCACCGCCCCCCACCACTCCCCTCGCTACCATCCACTTGTCATTGCCAAACTTAGGCACTTGGTCCGCCCATCCCCAAAACCCATCCTCTTGTTAGGAAACTTAATTGAACAATGATAAATTATAATAGATTTGTCATTTTTACTATTTTTATCAAAATACTACCAATTTATTTATTTTAATACATTAACATGGTGCATTGGGGCCAATTACTACCAATTTATTTATTTCTGTTGAAGTAGTTGAAATTAAGGCTTATTGTATTTTTAATTTTTCCAGTGGGATGAATTGTCATTGTTTATGCTAAACTTAATATGAAAGGTTTTGTTAAATATGACAGATAAGTATGTTAAATTTTATTTTTCTATTTGCATTCTTCATTTTATTACTTTTTTTCAGGAGTGGGGTTGGAATTAGGGATGAGTGTATCCTAAATTTAAGGTTGATTTCCTAGGAGTTCATGGTTACAAATTTTAAAGAAATTTGTTGAATATGACTTCTTATTTGGTTAAAGTTTGTTTTCCAACAATTTCGCTATGGTATTGGTAGGTTTATAATTAGGGACAACTGCATTTTCAGTTATGTTATATATATATTCAAGTTGCTACCTGGGGGGTAGCTACTATCATATCAAAATTAGAAACCAAAATTTACATGATCCCATAGGGGAGAGAAACAAATTATCATATGCTCAGTTGTTTCTATGCAAAATGAAGAGACCTTCTTTGAGTTCCTACAAATGCTCTTGCTCATCAGAAGATAACGTGGGGTAGTTATCCATCAAAGTTGAGGATCAACAAACTTTCTTTGGAAAGCAGTAGACACATCTTCAACGTATTATTCTCCTTGAGCTCCGCATGATTGAAAACACCACCAATGTCCATGGTCAATCTCCTCCTATCGTAGTTTGATATAGCGTCCATTGCTTTGCTGCTCCACTTGTCTTGGAAGAAGTTGGCCACAACCAACTTACCCCACATTTTCCTGTCCAAAATATCAATTACATTGGTGAAGCAAGGCTTCCATTATGCTTTGATCATGTACATACCCCGCTACAAGCCCCCCCCTTGACACTGTGGTTGCAATGAACATTCTCTCCCTAGTAGGCACGTGAAGAGTAAATAGGCATTGAAGTTGGTGTGATAAATCGTCCTCTGCATGTCTGCTCTACACTCCTTTAATGGTCATTACACTTGTCATCTTCCAATTCTTACCTTCACTCTCCTCCTTACAAAGAACAATGCACGTACCATTGTGCCTTATTCTTTTAGAAACATCAAAATCATATGTTCTATTGCGCTTTAGTCTTTGGACTATAATCCATACATTTTTTAGCATCCAAGATCCCTGAAAGATTTTCCCACACTTCTAAATGATTTGATATGACTAATAACCAGGGTTGCTGGGAGACGCGTCTCCCCCCCTGAGACGCGTCTCAGAGACAGAGATGCGTCTCCAACACCGCACCCGCACCTGGAGATTTCATTTCGCGTTTGGAGACTTTCAAGACGTTTCCCGCCATCTCCCACATCTCCGAAACCTAAAAATGGCGTCTCCTGCAAGGTCTCCCATGTCTCCCGTCAGAAATCACGCATCTAAGGCACAAAAAGTTAATAATTTTTAAAAATAGTAAATACTTATACAAAAGACGGCACTGGCGACGACACTTTAGCAGGTGACTGAGGAAGAGGGTGACGACAGATAAAACTTTGAACTTTGAAGCATTGAAAATTCAAAATCGTCATTGCTGATTGCGTCAATCTGAACTTGAAGAGTCTAAGAGTCGGGTATGTTTCACTTCTAGTTTTTTAAATTTTTTTAATAGTCTAAGAGTCTAAGACTCTAATGGCAAGCCAGGCAAGGTTTTCCGTTTTTTTTTTTATTTAATATTACATACTATCTCCACAAGGGCATTGCCCCTGTTAAAATCGTGGAATACTCTTTGTATTCCGCGATTTTAACAGGGGCAATGCCCTTGTGGAGACTACTGGTGATGTCGATCACCAGTAATCTCCACAAGGGCATTGCCCCTGTTTAAAATCGTGGCATACAACCACGATTTTAAACAAGGGCAATGCCCTTGTGGAGATTACTGGTGATGCTACAGCTAAATAAAATTATAAAACAATCTTTAAACACAAGCTATTATTTTTGTGGAGATTACAGGTGATGCCAACTTTGTGGACACTTCAGCAAATTTTAAACAATGTACCCTATAAATGATTCATTTTGTTTTTTTTTTTGTGTAGAATTTGAATCATTGAATCAAGATGTCGAGTGGGGGAAACAAACAAGGCTTGTATCCGTTGTGGAAGTATGTTGATCGTGTTAAGGGGCCGAAGGGTTTAGGTGGAACAGCCATGATCTCATGCAAATTATGCCCAATGTCATGGCAAGGTACTTACACGAGGGTGAGGGCTCATTTTCTTCACCTACCTAGAAAAGGTGTTGATCCTTGTATAAATGAGGTGGAGCGATATGAGGCTGTGAGGGATGAAGAAAGGGCTAATGGTAAAGTTTCTAATATGAGCTCTCATGTTTCAACAAACACTATTGCAAATCAAAATCAGAATATCAATAGAGAGGCAGAGGTGGATGTGTCTTCAAGAGATGTAGCAGCAGAAAGTTCTCACAAGAGGCCACACATTGGTAGCTCAAACCCCATTGGCAGATTATTTGATATGCAAGGTCGAGAAGTGGTTGATGCAGTAATTGCATGCTTCTTTTATGCCAATGGAATACCATTTAATGTTGCTCGATCACCTTTCTATACAGAGATGATCCAAGCAATCAACAATGCACCAGCTGGATATAGACCACCTATGTATGAAAAGCTTCGCACTACTCTAATTGATAAAGAAAAAATTCGATTAGAGCAACAAACTGCACCATTGAAAAGAGTGTGGATTTCAGAAGGATGCAGCATTGTGATGGATGGGTGGACGGATACTAGAAACCGTCCACTACTTAATATCATGGTAACATGCAGCAAAGGGCCTTATTTTTTGAAGGCATTGGATTGTTCGGGGCATGAAAAAAATGCAGAGTATCTTTATAGCCAGCTATGTGACGGCATTGAGGAGGTAGGGGCATCAAATGTAGTCCAAATTGTTACAGATGCTGCCCCTGTTTGTAAAGCAGCAGGCATGTTGGTGCAAAAGAAATATAAGCATATATTTTGGACACCATGTTGTGTGCATTCGTTGAATAATGCACTCAAAGATATTGGCAAGTTTGAGTGGGTTTCAGCTCTCATAGAAAAGGGCAGAAAAATTCAAATGTTTATATGCAACCATCACCAAACACAAGCTATTTATCGAAAATTTGCCAAGGTGGAGCTTCTCAAACCAGCTGATACAAGGTTTGCTTCTTATTTTATTCTTCTTCACCGTCTTTGTGAAGTGAAAGGTGCTTTGTGTTCCACGGTTGTTAGTGATGCATGGGCAGCTTGGAGGCAATCTACATCAAATGATGCAGTTGAGGTGAGAGGTATGATCCTTGATGACCGTTTTTGGGCTGATGTTAAATTTGTTGTGGACTTTATTCAGCCCATATGTGAGGTGATCAAATTTGCAGATTCAGACAAGCCATGTTTGGGGGAAATTTATGAAGAAATAGATTCCATGTGCGAAAGAATTAAGCAAATAACAGATGCAAAAGATCCTTCACTATATCCTTTGATAGAAGATAAGTTACATGGAAGATGGAACAAACTTAACACACCTCTTCATTGTGCTGCCTATGCCTTAAATCCTAAATGGCATAATATAGAAGAGACCAATAAGAGGGCTCCATATGAGGATAGAGAGGTAATGAAGGGGTTTTGGGCTGCAATAAAAAAGATATATGGCCGAGGTGAGGAAGCATCAATTATAAGGAGTCAATGGAATAAGTTTTCACGTGGGCATGGTGACTTTTCTTCCGTGGAAGCTTTATATGATATGCGAGCAAAGAAAGACCCTATAGAGTGGTGGTGGAACCATGGAGGTGAAACACCTGAATTGCAATCATTTGCAATAAGATTACTCTCACAAGTAGCTAGCTCTTCATCTTGTGAGAGAAATTGGAGTACTTATGGTTTTATTCATTCACTAAAGAGGAACCGATTGGGGTCAAAGAAAGCAGAGAACCTGGTGTACATTCATAGCTCACTTCGCCTTCTCTCTCGTGTAGATCCTGCATACAATGAGGGTCCTTCAGCAAAATGGGACCAAATTTCACCTGATGAAGATGTTGCAGCCATAGTGGATGAAGTGGTTGAACCAGATGGCCTTATTGATTTACCCCCAGTTCTACTACCAGCAGAGGAACCTGAGTTAGAGAGTGATGAGTATTTGGAGAGCATCATAGCTGAGGACCTTGACATGGATGATATTGATGTGGTGTAGATGATATGAGATTCAGATATCAGATAGATTTCTGATTTTTGTTTTTTGTTTGCATATCAGCCAATCGAACTATCAATATTTTTGAATTTCAATGAATCAATATGTAATCGAATATGTAATGTCAAATGTCAAATGTGAACTTAGAAGTTGGAACTATGATTATGTAAACTTTACTACTGCTATTGTTTTGAAAGTTCAATGTCATTATATTTTCAGATTTTCTATATATTATGAATTTTTATATTTAAAAAAAAAATGGCGTCTCCAAGTACCCCCGTCTCCTATTTTCAAAAAAATGCCATACCGGTACTGATACCAGTCTCCCGTACCAATACTAGTACCAGTCTCGCGGCAACTATGCTAATAACTCCTTTTGTTCTACACCTCTATTAGCCAAGTGTTTTGCAACCCTATTAGCCAACTGGTAAATGTGCCTTGGGAGAGAAATGTGGTAATCTGTCTTATATTGGGGTGATAGCATCTATCTATTTACTCCACTTCCAATACACAAAACTTTTCCTAGACTGCTACAAATTGCATTGATGTAGACCATAGAGTCTCCTCCCACATTGATCGACCTTATATTCTTTTGTTCACACATTTTTAATCATTTAAAGAGAGTCTTAAATTCTACCTCATTGTTTGTTCCAAACACTAACTTCTTTGATAGTGTCCAAATGAGGATTCCCACCTTGTCCCTTATGATGCAACCTGCACCTGAGGCCCCAGGATTGCCTTGTGAGGGGGCTTGTTTTATATATATATATATATATTTTCAGTAGCATTTGCTGATTCTTTGATCAATGTACCCTAAAGTAGGATCAAAATTGTGATTCACTTTCTTTACAATTCTTCTTATTTATTAATTTTCAAGCAGGGTATTCAGAAAGTCTGCTATTTATTTTCTTACAATAGCAGGTTTGAAATTAGTGAGGGATTGCAATTTTCAGTTGCTGTTAATGCTAAACAAGATTTCAATAAATTTATTGAGTATGATATACAATCATGCTTGTTTTGTTTCTAATCAGTGTTCACAGAAACTTTGTTAAATTTTCACTCAAGCTCTTACCTATCTCTTAGGTGGGTTGTTAGCTCTTCGTTGGCTATGATAAACTAAACTCAAGAAGTATGTTTTATATGACAGAATTATGTGAAATTTTGTATTTTCGGCAGGTTTGCAGAAGCTCTGTTAAACATTTTTAAAGGAGGTCAATTAATGATACTTCTTTATTACTCTTTCATTTTTTTGGTTCTTTTGAGTAAAATTTGCAGAAGTTTTGCTAATTTTTCACTATGCCGGTTAAAATCAGAGATCGTTTTTTTATCAGCACTGGCAGAGTGCTTTTGTCTGCTTTGCTCGAAGCAGCTCACTTATATCAGAGAAAGTTAGAGGCTTTGCACTATTCTGAAGCTACTAATAGTGTATCATATTTAATGCAGTCGGTTCGTTTTGAATTGTCCTAAAGAAGATCTACAGTCCTTTGAAAGAATTTTGTTTCTTATAGAGTGCGCACATTGGTTTTATGAGGACAATGCAATGGAGCAAAATCCATCCCTAAAGTCACTAAGCCTAAGGGAATTCACATCTTTAAGTATCCTTTGAAGCAATATCTAGAATATAGATATTTGTTGATTGTAATATTAATAAGTTCAGTGTTGGTTTTTCATTGCAGTTAATGTATCTAAATGATGTTTGCACTTTTTTTGCATATCTGTGTTCTGTTGCAGTGGAATTAACATATCGTCCACATTCTCCTCCTAAATAGTTTTGAAGATGAGTTTTTTCAAATCTTTTTGAAATAATTTATGAAAGGATTCAATATATTGTTTTTGCAACAGAAATATGTATATTGACATAATGATAGAAAAGTAAGGCAGCATAACTGTTTGAGTTTGCTTAATAATAGGCAAATGGTTACGCTTAATAATAGGCAAATGGTTACGCCTAAGCCAGAAGCTTGTAAGCATTTGTTGTATTGTGATTGTTTGTATTATCAGGCTGCCAATGTATATATAGGGGTACAATACAATGTAATTTTACAGCTTGTTCAATAATGCTATTGCTAACAAGTTGTTTTGGCTCTTTTTGAGTGGAATACTGACTATCTTAGTAAAGAAATTCTAACAAAATCTCAATGCATATGGAAGGGTTTTGTATGCTTTGCAAAGTTGGGCCTTTTTCATCCCCTGCCTCTTTTCTTATTCCTTAAATTTTATGATTTTGAGTGGATTTTGGTGCATCAACAATGTCACAAGCACCCATTTTGCTTAAATAATTGATGTCTAAATACAAAATCTAGAGAAAGGCAAGTTCAGAAAGATGTGGGGGTATGATATTTGAAATTTAGAACAATCTTCATCCTTTGTATCCATATTTATCCCTAGAACATTGTACAAACCTTGTTCATGTTGTTTATCGTTGAAAATAGTGGACTTATGTTTAGTTTCAACTGATTTTTTGGAAGGAAAGTGGGTTGTAGCCCTCTTGTAGCACATTGCAGAGATCTAGGGTTAATCTTTATCATGACTGCAACAACAAAGGTTCTAGTTTTATATAAATGTGTCTAAATGAGTTTGTGATATGAGGATTATGATATAATAGTCTTAATCATACATGTGCTGTAGTTGTACATGTGATGACTATAATTGTACCAAACTGAATAAAGAATGTTTTCTTTCAAACATTATTTCTTAGGTGATTAGTGGCTTTTACAATTTTAAGTTTATGCTTGCATCATGTATTTGTAGATATTCATATGGAAGACTTTGTGCAGTGAGAGTTTTGGAAAAATGTGCTTCACTACTAATCTACTGTGCTTCTGAGTATTCATACTTTGTTTATGTTATGTACTTTGGTGGGAGGTGATTTGATGAGGATTATGAGCACATTGTTTATTGTTTGTGTTATAATTGATATTTATAGTCAGTGCAAACATATTTCTTTAACTCCTTAAGTGTTTCAGAGTTGTGCTGCATTGAGACCCTATATTGCCCATATAGATGACATATACAAGGATTTCACTTCCTATAAAGTTCGTGTGCCAGTAACTGGTGCAATAATTTTGGACGAGTCGTATGAGCGGGTATGTATAGTGCTTTCAACTTTAGGGAGGCTTTGAATATAAGACACTACTTTATAATTTTGTGTTTGGTGAAAAGTCTATTTTTACCTCTGTTTTCAGAGGTATTCTACTGTTATGCAAATTTTGGAGACTTTTCTTGTAATATTAATGATACATTTTAATGAAGACTGTTTGCTTCTTGCATTAGATGCAATCGCTTATCTTAGGAACTGAATTTTCTTTTCAAGGGAGATTTATTTTTTGTAGTTTTATAGTTATATTTATTAAACTGTTAATGTGGAAGTCTTCCTTTAAATGAAAGATAAAGGAAGCTGGCATTAAATGTAAAAACACTCAGATTATGTGAATGGTTGAGGCCTGTGCATGGAAGAAAGAAGAAAAATAAGAGGATATTGATCTCTTTAAAGCTGCTCAAACCCTCTGAGGTATTCTATTAGAATTGCAAAAATGCACGAGCATTTAATGAATGTAAATGGGGTTTCACAAAAACTTCATTTGAGTAAGGAATCAATTTCACGCAATAATAGTACAATTCAGAGCAGATTAGATTGATGAAAAAATCAGCAACACTTCTTGAGTAATTACACCAGCAAGAATGATGAGAATGAATATGTAAAACACATTTAAATTAATCTCCAGAAAGAAGGATAGTCTCTTTGGGAGGGAATATATCAAGTCGGCTTGATTGTGAGTCACACAGTCAAATACTGTTCATCTGCAGTATGCTAACCTCATGTGCAGCAATTCTATACTCATGATATGTAAGACACCCTCCAAATATTAAATTAATATTTACTTGTTTATTAATGCTCAATATTGTAATCTTGTAAACTATTAGTTAAGATTTATTTCCATTATTTTCTTTGATAATGTTTATATTTTAGAAACTTTGTATTTAGAAACATCTATTTTGTAAACTCTATATGAAGAGTGTTTCCCTCTTCAATGAATATATTGAAGATTTCATAATCTCTTCATGGTATTAGAGCAGGAAAAATAATCTTTTTTTTCATGGCGCTCTCTTTTTCCGTACGATCGCGGATCTTGCATTTTGACGTGATTTTTTCAAATTGTGGTTTTCTTCTCTAGTTTTCATGGGTCTTCTGTAGCTCATCTTAGTGCTTTATTCTGGGCGTCTGTTATCTTTAAATTTTGCGGATTTACTAGAGGCCTTCCTCTTGCAAAATCGCGACTTTTGAAACTGCGTTTTTTTGTGAAGAAAAATCGCGCGACTATGAATTTCGTGGCTGTATTTCTTTGCGTTTTTCTGGTTATGCACGACTGGCCCTTCCATCTTTGGTAGTACGACTTTATTTCGGTGGGCATTTTCTCTCATTTTTGGGCGTCTGAGAAAATCACGTTTTTGGGTTTTTGTGTTTAAAAACACGTGAGTTTGGCTCTTCTCCTGGCTGCTCGACCTATCACAGCTCTGGACAACTATAAATCCCATTTTTTTTCCTTGTTTTTGGGCGTTTTCCAAAGTGTCTTTGTTTGGAAGGTCGGTGACTTCATTTGTTGCCTCTTGCATGGTCAAGTGTTTTTTAGCGATTTTCCTGAAATCGTGGGCCTTTTGATTTAATTTTTTGGAGATTTTTTGTCTCTAAGTATTTGGCTGAGCTACCTTCTGTATTTGCTATTTGCAACAACCCTTTAATTCGTGGTTTCAGTGTATTTTGTCATCTTTTGGAGTGCTAGGGTTTTTGCCATTAACTTTCTGTGATTTTTGTTGGCTATTCTAACCTAGGGTTTCGTGCCTTCTATTCTGGCATATTTTTGAATTCGAGGTATTGTGTACTTTTTTGTCAAATTTTGTTTGTACAAAATGGCCTCTTTGTCTCATATCATGTTGGAGGGCAGTCAGAAGTTCAACGGCCGCAACTACAACACTTGGAAGCAGCACATGATGACAATTTTTGAATATCGCTGCCTTGACCAGATTGTTTTGAGCAACACCAGGGAAAACTTTAGTGGCGAATCTTCGCCAATTGGCGAATAATTGAAATCAGGACTTCCAAAAATGGCTAATAGTACAAGTTAAAAAGGATGTTGAATCACCAGGGTTTTACAAAAAATTAATTTCGTCTCAATTAATTCGCCTCTGTAAACGATGTGTCATTTGAATCGATTTGCTAGTAGTTTATACTATAATTACAAATATTAATTAAATTCGCCAGTAATATTATATTACTACCATTAATCTTGGGGCAATATCGCCACAATAATAAATTAGCATTTAATTTTAGGGATACTTTAGCCTTGAATAGGGCTTTTATTTATTGTCATCGAATCATCGATTATCTTTTTAATTAGATGGGTACAGGTTGATTCCGTGCCCTAATACACGTTCCTTTTAAAAGGCTTGTTGAGGTCCAAAATTTGTTTTGGTCCACACGATTAAACCTAATTGTGTGGCCCAAAACAAATTCTGGGCCTCAACAAGCCTTTTAAAAGGCACATGCGTATTAGGTCGCAAAATCAACCTGCAACCATTCGATTAAAAAGCTAATCAATGGTCTTCATTGTCGGCCTATCACCCAAAACTTGAACCTTGTAACCTATGTCGCGGGGTTCTGGAAGTTTGAAACCGGGCGACAGTGTGTTGGTCGAGGGATCGCTGACTTCTCTAACCTTGGAACCTTGTCGCGGTGTTCAGAAGTTTCTTAACTTCTCGACTAGTCGATCTTCTTTGTTGTCGCGGCGTCTTGGAGTTTCCTAACCTCCGACTGGAGGTCGTGAAGTTTGTGGTTTCTCTAACTGGGTGACAAGCCGATGGATGGTGGGACTGGTCTGCGTGGATGGTGACGACCGCGTACGGCAGTGACTTGGATGCCGACTTGGAGGTTGGGAGTTAAATATTTGAGTCTTTTTGGGAGACTTGTTGCGAATATTGTAGATTCCCATCTTGATTCTTCGAAATTGCACAAGTGGTGTACGCGTGTCTTGGTGGAGACCACAAGGAATGGCCGATAGTTTGGTGTGATAGTCAAAGGCGATGGACGACTGATGTGTCAACACGTGGCGCAATTTCATTTGTTGATTTTACATCACTATTGTAAATCAACAATCATTAGAAAATTTTAAAAGGAGAGATTCGCCATTGTAATTAATCTTTTTAGTGATTATTTGCTAGGATTCGCCACTGTGATTATTATTTTTACCAATTATTCATTAAGATTCGCCAAGATTTTATAATTTTTTTTAATAATGAGCATAGATTTGCCAGGAAAATTAATTTTTTTTTCAAATAAAAGGAAAGATTCGCTAGGATTTTACACTTTCGCCAAGGGGGGGGTTTCTTAAAGTTATCCTTGAGCAACACTACACGTCCTACAACAGCAGGTAAAGATCAGGAAAAGTTTGATGAGCAAAATCGGGAAGTCGTGATGCTTATTAAACTGTTTGTAATTGATGACCAACTACCTCAGGTACCATTTGGCAAATCAGCTAAAGAAATTTGGGATCTTTTGAAAGATCTTCATGAAACATCCAACAAGAGCCGTGGGCTCTTTTTGAAAAACATGTTCTCAATCATGATGAATGAGAAAACAACTCTGTAGGCGTAATTGACAAAAATCAAGGACATTTGTGATCAACTAAAGGCTATTGGTCGAAAAATGGAAGAGGAAGATATGGTAGTCATCACTCTGAAGAGTCTGCCAAAATCTTATGATCACTTTATTGAGACACTCAACATTATCTCAGCTAATGTTGATTTGAAGTTTTCAAATCTTTGCACTATACTTCTACATTAGGATTGTTAGAAACAACAATTCGGTAGTGATGCTAGTTCATCCTCCACAAAGCAGGCATTTCCTGCCAAGACATTTTAGAAGAACAAGGGCAAGAATCAACCCTTTCAGCAGATCAGTCAAGCGCAATCCCAAGATTCTTTCAAGAAGAAGAATGTTTAGTGCAATTATTGTCATAAGTATGGTCACATGAAGAAAGATTGCCGGAAATGCTTGGCTTCTGAATAGAACAAGCAAGGAGAGTCAAAACCCAAAGCCCATGTTGCAGAGCACACTGAGCAGAAGGAGTTTGCATTCTATGCCTTTATGGCCAAAAGTCCAGCAGATCCTGTTAAATCCTCTGCTTGGTACATTGATTCAAGTGCATCTCGACATTTCACTCATCGTTGGGATTGGTTCATTGAGTACACACCATTCAGAGATTCTGTTATCTTTGGAGGAGGCAAAGTATATTGTTGTCGGAAAGGGCAACATGTAGATTCATTTTGGAGGGAGAAATTTAATATTTCTCGATGTATACTTTGTACTTGGCATGGAGCTGAATCTACTTTCAGTCAGTCAGATCATGACTCACTCTCCTCAGCTTGATATTGTTTTTAGCATGCATACTTGCAACATTGTTGATATAGAGACTCACACTACAATTGTTCAGGGACTTGAGGATCATGGTCTATATAGACTTGTTGACTCTAGTGATTCTCAAGAGTACTTCCAAGCAGAGGAGTACTTCCATTAGCAGCCTTTGGCATCAACGTTATGGGCACTTGAACATGCAATATCTCTCTCAACTCTCTCGAGATGATTTGGTTGGTGGTCTACCTATGATTCAGACTCAAAATCATGGAGTATGCGAGGCTTGTTAGGATGGAAAGCAACATCGGACTCCATTCTTAGATGGTGACTCATGGCGAGCTTCCAAGGTATTATAGTTGTTTCATGCTGATTTATGTGGACCAATGAACACTCCTTTAGTTATTGGTTGTAGGTATTTTTTGTTATTTGTTGATGGTTTTAGTAGAAGAATATGGGTGTACTTTCTTAAAAACAAGTTAGAAGTGTTTGGTATATTTTAGCAGTTTAAGGCCTTAATTGAAAAAGAGTCGGGCTCTCCAATAGTCACTCTTAGGTCTAATAATGTGGGGGAGTTTTGCTCTAATGACTTCTCCAGTTTCTGTGCTGCACATGGCATTAAGCGCCAACTTACCACATCGTACACACCTCAACAGAATGGTGTCATTGAGCATTGCAATTGCACCATTACTGAAATAGTTCGTTCTATGTTGGAGCATAGAAATGTTCCTAGGAAATACTGGGCTGAAGCAGTTTATAATGTTGTTTATCTTCTGAACCGGTCTCCTACTCATACGGTTAAGAAGATGACTCCTGAAGAAGCTTGGTCTGGACGCAAGCCTAAGGTCAGCCACTTGAAAGTTTTTGGCTCTACTGCTCGTGTGGATTCCAGATGCCAAGGGCACTAAGTTGGATTCCAAAAGCTAGAAACTCATGTTCACTAGTTACAGTGAGAATCATAAGGCATACAGGTTGATTGATGTAGATACAACTCCTCTCATCTTTAGTCGCAATGTTGTGGTTGATGAAACTATTGGGCCTTTCTTTTCGTCTTCTACTTCTATAAGCTTTGAGGATCAATTAATGCAGGCCCTTGATTTGGGTGTTTGTCTTCCCCTAGCTCCACTTGATGGGAGGGATTCTACAGTTGTTTAGGCACCTTAGTAGAATATTCCACCACCCGCCCCTCCTCAGGATAATCTGGATCCTAATCCAACTGATGTTGTTCTAGCCACCCCTAGTGATATTGCTCCTCTTGTTTCAGATATTGGTACTTATACTCTCTGGCCTACATGGTATGCTAAAATCATAAGTGATCTTCGTGATGATGAATTACTTGAGGGTAGAACTGCTCGGAAAAAGAGCAAGCAGTAGAATACTGTTAATTTTGCTCTCATGGCCAATCTTCATAGCATCTTTGAGCCTCAAACCTATTCTGAGGCTAAAGGCGTACCTAAGTGGGAGCAAGCTGTGGAAGCTGAACATAATAGCCTTTTGAAGAATAACACTTGGGTCCTTTTTGATCTTCCACCTGGGATGAAGCCCATTGGCTGCAAATGGGTGTATAAAGTTAAGTACAAGGCTGACGGAACCCTTGATAAGTACAAGGCTTGGTTTGTAGCCAAAGGGTTCTCACAAACAAAGGGCTTTGATTATGAGGAGACTTTTGCTCCTACAGCCAAAATGAGTACTATTCAGTTTGTCCTCGCTACTGCAGCTCAGTTTGGTTGGAAAGTCCATCAAATGGACTTCAAGAGTGCATTTCTCAATGGTGATCTACAAGCTGATCCTCAGGTATGATAAACTCAGTTGGCATGATTGAATGACTTGGAAGATAACATACATTAACTCACATAAAATTGAAATAGAGACAGATGTTTGATAGCAGCAATTTACACAGGTCTCAGATCTGAAGTAATGTTAGATGCAGAAATTACTTTAAGTATGGTGGAGGATGTAATCACATATAGGAATCATAGAAATGCATGCATCACAAGTAATTCGCAAACCCAGGTCTATGGATGTTCACATGCTCAGACTGGAATTAATATCAATTTACTGGGCGAACACAGACTAAAGGAATTGAATGGAATCACCACACTGAATTTAAGGAAACCGACTCATACCAGCTAGTAATATCGCTAGTAGTGCAGAAGTCATACAAGGCCTGTTCGCAGTACATTACTAGTCGTGATCTGAGAAATGGCAAATGTAGACAATGACAGAATAACCTTAGACTAGCACACCACAGTGTGATTCCAGACCCAGTTCCTAACTGCCAGTTGCAAACTCTTGGATCATAACTCTTTGGCTGCCAATAATGGAAAGAATGGCAGCAATTATTGCTGCTTACGTGCAAGCGATATTGCCGCCAGCGTCCTTTCAGTGGCGCTTTCCCCTTGTAACGTGTCCCCAACAGCCTTATTGCATCCTGAGTAGCATTGCGTCCCAAGTTTGGGATGATCTGCGGCTGTGTGATGGTGGCACCCTCTAAAATTCACCAAATTCTTTACCACCTTTGAGTATGCAACCTCCTTGCTCAACACTTTGTCGCTCAGACCTGAAGTTATAGGAGCAGAAGTTTAGGCATCAAAATTGGCTGAGGAATGATTTTCAGAAAATCACAATTCACCAGATGGGATCGGCGCCCCATCTGGTTGCTGACAAAGCAGAGGTTTTCGTCTCCACTCTCTCCTCAAGACCTTCGTCCAAAGCTGTGATGATCAACTTAAACAAATTGACTGAGTATATATATGCAATTTACATTGCCTTCCCAACTGGGTCGGCCAGGATCAGAATTTATTATTATTATTATTTAAAAATGATTAATATTATTATTATTATATTATTAGTAATATTTAAAGATTAGATTAATGTTAAAAAACACTTTTCTGCCCGCCAAAATTTGAATTAGGGCCTAGGGCCTGGCAGGGACATGACATGATACTTCAATTACAGATGGTTAACAAATGCCAAACCACCCCAACTGGGTCTGCCCATTTGCACTAATGAAGTGTTGGTTTGAGTTTAACTGAACAAAAGATGGAACACCATAGGTTGTTCTCCAATTATGCAGTTTAGATTATTAACACTCAAATCATTAGAATATTATTAATATGTAGCTGGAAACCTTCATTGAGATATGACAATTTAATTGGCTTAGGTAGATTAGCTCCTAATTATTGGAATCACACCTAAAAATGGTAACCCTAAAACTCACTAAATATGATATTTTCTTAAATAAATTAATAATGTGTTCTAAGATGTAAGGTATAAACTATAAAGAACACTTACGAGCAACAAATTTCAACAAGCTAGTGAGGAAGCTAAACTTGTGAGATGTTGTTTCTCCCAACATACCACTACTAAGATATACTTGCATGTTCTACCTTGACAATGTAGTTCTGCTACTTCTTGACCTTGTGGCTTTGCTTCTTTTTTGATGTCATTGACCTATTCCTTGTTGATCACCCCTTGGGCTATAGGGATAGACACACATTATGAGTTTCCTCAATGCTATGGGAGTTGCATTGGCCTTGGATGTTAGGAGAGATTCTAGAGGGAGTGCTTTGTTTTGTTCATTGATGTGTTCTTGAGGCCCATTGACCTACTTTTGGTCACTCCTGGACATTAATATACTTATCTGGTCTCATCTATTTAATGCTTATAAAATAACTTGTTTAAACGATCAAGGAACCTACATATTAGTGATTTTGTTTGAATAAGCTTGTTCTTAGGACCCACAAATGGTAATAGCATTCTAAGACATGTCCAAGAATTATATGATTTACAACCAACTCTTGTTTTGAAACATGTGTTTGGACCTTGAAAGTAAATAAAGCTTCATATGAAAATTACTCATCAAGAGTTTGCTTGTATCTCTCCTTTTCCAATTGGCTGTGAGTATTGAGCATGGACACATTTGAGCAGAAATGTATGAATACTTATTACAGTGGTATTCCGAAAGAAAATTTTCTTGTGAGGCATTATTAAATAGGATTTTTGCTAAATTCATATTATACAACATATGCTCAAAATTTGCTCCACAATTTTAAAAATAGTAGAGATAGAAGGAAGTGAGTGCTTGAAAGCAAAAGACTGATAGGGACTGCTGCTATTTTGAAAAGCATGCATGCTTACATCATTTCAGAATCTTGATCTAATTGATATGGGAGAATTTGACACTTTGATTGTCTTGTCATGCTTTGGCATTACCTTGTGCCATATGTCTTCTTCACCACAAGGACCATTCTTAGAACACATGGTCATATTACACATCTTTGACAGTGTCAACCTTATACTGTGCAATTGTTTGATCTAATTGATATGGGAGAATTTGACACTTTGGTTGACTTGTCATGCATTGGCATACCTTGTGCCATATGTCTTCTTCACCACAAGAACCATTCATAGAACACATGGTCATAGTGCACATCTTTGACAGTGTCAGCCTTATACTGCACAATTGTTCTGCAGTGCTTCTAGAAAAGAAAAAGATAAGAGGAACTGAACTGTTAGGTTGTGAGACATTGCATTTCTTGTGATTGTCATGATGCTCCCTTATCTTCTGCACCTGTACAGCAATGCAACACGGCTACTTGAAAGATATTGGGCCTCCTTTTTTGTACAGAGCTATTGCATGATATAATTTTGTAATTTCCAGTTCTAGAATGAGATATCATTATTCTTGAATTCTGTCTTGTCATAGAGTACTCTGATTTGATATTTTCTAGCTATCAACCTCTTATTTGGTTCTGTTCATAAACCATTTGAGTCTGTTTGAACTTTGAGAGTGTTGTAGCCTGCGCACAACTAAGGTCCACATCACCAATATTTCTGCAGGAAGATATTTTAAGATATTATATAAACAATTTATGCAGAAAATATGTTATGGTGGAAAATGCTTATGAAAGATTGAGGTGAATGTGCGATGTTCTTGGAGGAAAGTACATAGAGAAGGAAACAAAGAGTTTTAGAAAAGTATGTGGAATATTCAAATGTATATTTAAAATATATGATGTTCTTGGAGGAAAGTAAATAGAGAGGGAAAAAAAGAGTTTAGGCAAAGTATGTGGAATATTTGAACGGATATTTAGAATATATGTTCTTAGAGGAAAGTAAATAGAGAGAGAAACAAGGAGTTTAGGCAAAGCATGTGGAAAATTTGAACATATATTTAGAATATATGTAGTAGCAGAGAACCTCATCTAGTTATGAATGATCTGCATTTTATCGAAGATGTATGAGGGCTCAAATATGATCCCGGTCCTTAAAATGGTCGTGGATGTGATCTTTGCCTCCAAAGGACAATGGATGCATCTGTGTGGAGCCCTGCTTTATACTCCTTTCAAATGCCTGCACATTAGCATTATATGGCTGCAAAAGTTAAAATTGCCTGGCAAGGAACATCAGACATGTTTTTACAAGATTTCTATGAATAGTCATTCATATGAACGCAATCTATATTGTCTCTCTTACATGGAGGGTTCTCATTACAACATATCACCTATTGGAGCAGCACAGTTTGAAGAGGGGAAAGGAAGTGGTAGGAATGAACCAGGCGAATAAGCAGAAGTGCTTCTTCTTTTTCCTAGCTGCTAGACAGGAGTAGTGATGGACTAGTTCCACTCTAGGATTGTAGCTCTCCATGACTGCTGGCTTATATTGGCTTTTGTACTCATTAGTTAATAAGTTTATATAGTTGGCAGTTGTAATTGTCAGTTAATACGTTTGTTTTTTAATACTGACTGATATGCTCATCAGTTAATATTAACTTCAAATAAGTTTATATAGGTTTATTTTTAGCATATGGCCGACAGAATCTGATCTTTACCCAGCTTCACCAAATATTCAGTTCCTTACAAGTTTGTAAGCTTTTTATTAATTTATATTTTCTTTATATTAAAAATCTAATTGGTTATCTTGAAGGGTTAATGCATTGAACTTGTTGGAGGATTTTAAAAATTTCATAATATTCTGCAACTATTTTTTCTGCTTGTAAATTCTAGCTACAGTAGAAATCAATCTTGAACATTTCTCTCTGGATTTGTTTTCAAAGATGAGATTGTAAATGGCATTGGTATGCATATGATTTGTATTGTATCAGTACTGTTATAGATCTTGCTGATGGCATAATTGGTGATGACCTCTGTATGAATCATGGTAAAAATCTTCAAACTCAACTAACATTTGCATGTCACTGATACTGCGTGGTTCAACTTTTTTAAATCGTTTTGTCTTTATGAGGTACACTTAAACCATCTAATATAGCTTTAGTAAACCTTCATGTGGTCATTTGTTAATCCTTAAAGAATCTTATGCTGTGTATTTTTTGCTTTTCTAATCAGAAAAAACTGTCAAATGAATATCTATTTGAGTGTACAAATGCCACATCCAAAATGTGCTTTCTGTAACATACTACTACTGTTTACATTTCTGATGCTATGGTTTTACAGTGAACAATTAAAAATGTGTTCACCAGCTGGCATCTTGTTTTATTTTTTATTTGACGCTTAGTAAGAACTATTTATCCGTTAAACTTCAAATTTGTGATAATGCCCATCTTTTATGGTATTACGTTCCATTTACAGTAATGGTTAAACAGTAACTTGGTGGGGATAATTGTTACTTATTTGGAAGCCCGTCTCTGCTCTGCAGTGCTTACTTGTGAAAGGTTGGAAGGCAGGAGCAAGCTGGAGTTTCCCCAGGGGTAAGAAAGCGAAGGACGAAGAAGATCACATGTGTGCTATTAGAGAAGTATGCTCTATGAGCCGTATTTGTTTAAGTTTAAATTGATACTGTTAGCAACTTCCTTCATAAACTATATCTATGTATCATCCATGATAAAATAAGCTTCTCGATAGATTTGTATACCTACTAGATATTACATTTTGAATATAGATTCTTTAATTAGTGTGTTTTTCCCCTTTTTTGGTGAACTGCCTAGTACAATACTTCATGGAACAGAAGAATTGCATCCTTCCAACTCAAATTTTTGTTTTAAATCTAGCCACACTACCTTTAATTAAAATAGGCAACTGACAATTGAAATGGATATTCAAATAGCTGATGATTTCCCTTGGCTTTATAATCATCTGTATTTATTACAACTAGCTTGGATTCTCATCTTGACCAATCAAAGAAACACCCATTTTTTCCTCACCGACTACTACTTGAGTAAAATGAACAATTGTGTGAAGACACAAATTAATGCCTTATACATATTGAAGAATTAGTTTAGATCTGAAGTTTGAACAATCAACATAACACATAAGTAGTTAATTACCACATGGCACCGAGAGTCCTTTGATTTGTTGTTGTACTCTAGCTATTGTCAACAAACAGCCAAGAACATCTTCCGCAATCATATAAGGAAAAGATGCTAAGTGACACCCTTTTTGAATAGATCTCTGTAGATGAATAGGGTTTGACAAAAACATTTTTCACACAAAAGCACTCAAAAAAAGTCTTTGTTGATCTATGAAAAAAGAATCCAAATGTCAATCAATTCAACATATTTAAAATGAAATCCACATGAAATCCCCTAAAGTTTTGTCTTAAACTTTATTAAAATCAATAGCTAAGAACATCTGCTGCAAGAACATGTAGGAAAGGTGTTAACATCCTTGTCAAACAGATCTTTGTAGATGAGTTGTGTTTGACAAAGCTTTGTTCACATTAACCATGAAAAAGGCCTTCAAAAAGGGTCTTTGTTGATCAATGAATAAAATATCCAAATCCCAATCAAATCCAACATATTCAGTATGAAATTCCACTGCATTTTGTCTGAAGGTTTATAAAAATCAATTTTCAAGAAGAGGCCTTTTTGGCCAAGCTTATCAAAGTATTATTGTAATATTTAATGGCCATCTTAATTGTTAGTTAGCTTTTAGTTAATTTAGTTTTACTTCAGTTAATTTTTAGTAACTTTCTGTTTATTGCTTTAGTTCTCTTTAGTTCACAATTGTTTCTTTTTAGAAACATTGTAATGTAATTTATTATAAAAGGAGTATTCCTCTCCTTGTTTTATAACAAATAACGAATACTGAATATCATTCAATCACCATTTCATGGTATCAGAGCATAATTGTTTCTTTTTGGCAATTTTTTGAGCAATAAAAAATTGTGTTTTCCTAAGAAATTTTTAAAATTTTTTTTAGATGTTTTTGCTATCAAAAAATCAACGTTAATTGTTTACTTGAAAAATTTGGAAAAACAATTTGAAACTTTTTTGTCTGATTTTTTAAAATAAAATCATGGGTTTTTATTACCTGAAAATTGTGAGGATTTTTAAAAGGAATTTTGAGGGTTTTTCTGCAAAGAAAAAATCGTGGATTTTTGCAAGAAGATTTCGAGGGTTTGCAGCCAGAATCGTGTGGGTTTTCTGAGAAAAAATGCAGATTGGAAAATCGTATCTGTGTTCATTTCTGCACATTTTTTTTCAGTTTGTGGCTGCCTTTTGAAGGGCTTTCTGCTAATTGTGAGTTTTTTCTTCTCCAAATTGCGAGTTCATGATAGTTTCTGGGCGTGTTTTTTTGCAAATCATGGGCGTTGACTTGTTTTGGGAGTGTATCTGTGCGATCCCTGCATTTTTTTGCCTTCGATTTTGTTAAAAATTGCGGGTTTGGAATATGAAGTGTCTATTCTTTGTGCAGAATCGTGATCTGGAGATTTTTGCAGGTCTTTTGAAGGAGAAATCGCGACTTCATCTGGGTGTGAGTTCATGGGTTTGCACCGACCTAGGGTTCCGTGACTTGTGAAGTATTCTAAGGTTTCTTCCAGTTTTTTTTCTACAACCCAAGTTTTTTTAGCATTTTTCCTTGAGAAAAAGATTGTTGTTCTGTTCGTGCAGCGGCAAGTTTTTTGAAGATTTATTTTTGTAAAAAATCGTGCTCTTGTTTTTGACGATTTTTTTGAAAAATTTGTGTGCCTCTTCCACCTAGGGTGTCTAGACGAAGTTTGATTTTTTCTCAATTTTTGAACAAAATTGTGGATTTCTGAGCCTCTATTTGTTTTGACGATTTAAAAAAAGTCATGGGAGTTGTGCCAATTGATTGCCTTGGGATCCATGCCAACTAATCATTGACTTTTACCTCGTCTTTCATGTTTTTGGAAAATGAGAGGGATGGCGTCTTTGACTGTCATGTTGGAAAGTACCTAGAGGTTCAATGGGGAAAACTACAACATGTGGAAGCAAAGGATGCTTACCATCTTTGAGTATCGGTGTCTAGATTCATTTGTTTTGGGGACAGAAGCTCGTCCCACCATTGCAGGAAAGGACCAGGACAAGTATGATGGGAGTAATTGAGAGGTGGTCATGCTTCTCAAGTTATCAGTCACCGATGAGATGCTACCAAAAATACCATTTGGTAAGACTGTTGTGGAGATCTGGAAACACTTGAAGGATCTTCATGAAACTTCAGACAAAGGCAGGGCGATCTTCCTTAAAAATATGTTGTTTTCCATTATGATGGATGACAAGATGTCTTTGTAGGATCACCTGATGAAGATCAAAGACATTCGTGATCAATTGGAGGCCATTGGTCGCAAGATGGAAGAGGAGGATATGGTGGTGATCACGTTGAAAAGCTTGCCACAATCCTATGAGCACTTCATTGAAACTCTCAACATTACCTCCATTAATGCTGACTTGAAGTTTGATGAGTTGTGCAACAAGCTCTTGCAACAAAATAGGTGGAAGAAGTAGTTTGGAAGCAGCAGTGAGTCTCCCAGTGTTGAACAAGCGTTTACTGCCAAAGACAATGGCAAAGGCAAGTCCACTTAGTAGAAAGGACAAGGCAAATCGAAGGATAGCTCCAAGAAGTCTTTCACATGCCATCACTGTGGTAAGATTGGTCATATGTAGAAGCATTGCAGGAAGCGGTTGGCTGATCAGAAGTCCAACTAGGAAGGGTCTCAACAAAAGGCTTATGTTGCAGAGCATACTGAGCAGCAGGAGTCTGCCTTTTATGCATTCATGGCCAAAAGACCATCAAATTATGAATAGACTTAGTTTAGTTAGTAGAATGACCATTAAGGGAGGGTATTAAAGTATTATCGTAATATTTAATGGTCATTTTAGTTGTTAGTTAGTCGTTAGTTGGTTTTCAATTAACTTAGTTTACTTTAGTTATTTTTAGTAACTTTTGTTTATTGCTTTAGTTCTCTTTAGTTCACGATTGTTTCTTTTTAGAAACATTGTCTTGTAAATTATTATAAAAGGAGTATTCCTCTCCTTGTTTTATAACAAATAACGAATATTGAATATCATTCAATTACCATTTGAAAGCTCATGATTCCAGTCAAGACATTCATAAGATTTTATAAGATTAATAATAATGAGTCTGCCTTTAACAAAGCTGGTTTGTTCCTTTTTCGCCATCTGGGCCACAAGGAACTTAATCCTTTGGCTAACTCTTTTTCTTGAATCTTGTAAAAACTGTTGAGAAGGATTATGGAACACCAATTTCCTGCCAATCCCCTTTTGATGCCTTCAAGTTTGAGCCTGATAAGGTATGCATTTATTGGCTTCGCCATATTTCTGCATCAAATAAATCACATGCCACATCTTGTAAAAGTTCACCAAAAGAGTCTGATCCTGGAGACTTCTAAGTCTCTAGTTCCTTTATTGAAGCTTCCATTTCTGTTTCGTTGGAAAGGTAAACCCTCTCATTAGCTAAATTCTTTTTGAGGTACATCTTGTTTGACATGCTCCATGGAAGCATCAGACAAAGGATCAAAGCTCTCAGATATACAAATGTCCTGGAGTAGGCTTGGAAGATGTTGTGGATTTGCATCTTAGTAAGATTTCCCTTCACCCATCTAGTGCATGCATCCCTAATTCTCTTTCTCTTGCGTTATATTAAACTTTCTGACCTGCAATTCCAATTCACTGGGTAACTTTAAATTCAGCTCATTTAAAGAAACCATTTCCATGTATAGGAACCATTTCCACATTTTATGTAGTTTGTTGATGCTGGAATCTAACTTGGTTTTCTTTTCTATATTCTTGATCGGGAAATTATCTTGCTTCATCCTTTAAACAAACTTTGCTGGACAAAGTTGGCACCGTTCCACTAGAAGGTCCATCTGTCATTGACACCAAATTGATTCAAGGGTTATCCGACACTTCACCAACTAACGAAGAGAATCAAACTGACAATTTTGACCAATTATCATATAAGTGGAAATGGGATAATCACCTGATGTCTACTCAAACTCATGCACTTCTCTTGCCATCAGTGAAGGTTACATGCGAGAGTTAACTTGAATCTATTAAGCTTGATTTGAATCTGGTTTCTTCCCTCATTCTACCACATATGCCACCTTAACATCTCAACATGCTTTTGGCCCAATGCTCTGTCTCACACGAGGACCTTCCCATGTTTGTGCATTAAATAGATTATTGGTGCATCTTTAGATATGTTGGGCTAATCACATGCCACACCCATGAAAATTTATTGGAAGACAGATTTCCCTGAGTTTTCTTATTCTTTGGTTCCTTCATTGAAGCTCCCATTTCTGAAAGATAAAACCTCTCATAAGTTTTAATCTTTCAAGTTACTACTTACAACCTGTTTGACAAGTGTCATGAAAGCATATACAAAGGATTACATCTTACAGAGGTGAAAATATTTTTGAAACTGTCTTGGAAGATGTGGCTGATTTACATCTTATCTACAGTGAGATTGATTCCCCTTTGTCCATCTAGTGCATGTGTTGCTTGATTCAATTCCTCTTGCCTTGTACTCAAACTTTCAATTCCAACTCATTGTGTAATTTATGATTCAGCAGACTGAAAGGGTTCATTTTCACACTTATCTAGCTTGTTGATGTTGGGACCTAACCTGATTTTCTTTTCTTAGTTCTTGCTCTGGCAATTATGAATAATCTTACTACATCCTCTTCAACTTTGCTGGACAATGTTGGCAGCCGTCCACCAGAAAATCCAACCATTGTTCCCTACTTAGTGGGACACCAAATTCTTTCCTTGGCTGTCTGACACTCTTAATTTAGTGAGATGTCCCTAGGGTTTGTAGGAAACTGATCTTTCCTTATTCTAAACTTTAATTTATGTGCTGAGTCATTAAATTAGAAAGAAATAACATTCCAGATAACAGTTTGGCAGATCACAATAGAAAATGCAGATTCTATCAACGAATTACAAATAGATATCTAAAATATCATCTGTTTATAAGTTATTAATATTGCTGATTACAAACCAGTTTAGGAAATATACTTAAAGGAATAAACAAACAATCACTGTATGAACTGACCCCCAAGAGACTGGTAGCTCAGTGCTAGTTATTTGCTGGCCTGTTACTGTTGCTGGCTTACCCAGGTAGGTGAATAATGCAGGTGTGTTAAAGTGGCAGACTTCTGGAGATGACACAATAGTTGTTGACTTGAATAGTACTTGCCTGTAGGTGATCTGGAATAACCTTACCGCTCTCGAAACCATATCTGAGGGTGTGAGTCCTACAGATCTGTGATTCCCTTTGCTTCCTGTGCGAGATGATAACAGGGCTCAGGTCGCTGTGGTATACAGTAGGGTGTGATTACCACCCAATCGATGAAGCTAACTGCTCTGAATTGCAATACTGATGGAATTCACACACTCAATCTAATAACTTGTTGCTGGGCACTGCTGGAACCTCTAATCTCTTCTGACGTTTACTGGATATTCTAATTGTCAATGTGTGTCCTGCTTATGAAATGTTTCAAAAGCTATGCTAAAAATTGCAGAAAATAAAATGCTTTCTGATGCAATTTGAAATGAGCTGTGCCTTTGCTCTTCCATTAAATTCACCAAATTAGCAATGCAAATTAGAAAAAATGGTTTCAATGGGGTACTTGGACTATTGTGGACTGAATTTCTCCAACATTCTAGTCATATCTGCACTACAGAATCAGACTCTGTCCTTTGATATAATGTTGCAAACTCTCTATAATGCTCAATTATGAGCTTGCCACATGACTTTATACTTTATAGATATCAAAAAAGTTAGATTGGACCTTGTAGGTGAAATTTCACCCTTGTTTTCATTCTTTGGAAACTCAAATATTGCTGGGAACAAATACAGAAGTTTCTGGAAGTGTGCGTGGATAAGTTTTATAGGTGCCAAATATGCTTATATGGATCATGTGGGATTTGGTTCCCTGTTATCTGTCTGCTGCTCCTCAACATGTTTGATCCTGTTAGTCAATGATGGGTTTGGAATGGGCAGCACCTATCACATTTACGATTTTCTTTAATCTGCTGCAACACGGTGATGACATTTGACACTACAGACATGCTCTTGTAGTCTTATTTATTGGCTGAAATGGAGGGTCTCCTATGTGACTGTCATCCTTGCTTTTCTTCCTGCATGATTTGTAGGTGTTTTGCTGCTTTAATTGTTTGAAAGTCTTGTTTAGATGTTTTTGTATCTTTATTGTGTTGACTGATCTATTTTGGATCATTGCTTAAAGACTGCATAATTTTAACATTAGCATCTTTGAAGAGAGATATGTTCTCCGAGTCATGAGTAGTTATTGATTAGTTGGGCGGGTCTAACCCAGAAGGATCTGTGACTCTGATTGACTTACAGTGAAATGGTGCTATTTTGTGCCTTATGCAGTTTTTGTTGGTAGCTTTAGTACCTCTCTTAGATCATGTGAACACATTGTGATGTCCTAATTCCTCTTCATTCATGCAGCACAACTCCAACATTATCAATGTTGTTCTACAGAGTTTCCAGAAAACAACAAAATAGAGGATCCAAGCAGTGTAAGGACCGAAGTTCTGTTTCTTGTAGCTGCTGATATATTCTTTTATCCTCCATAACTACTCTTAAGTTAGTCAATAGATAGATCATGACACAACATAGGTAGACATCTTGTGGCCCACATCCACCCTCAATTCTATTTAGAATTGGTGCATATTTTTTGCAGATGTAGAACAAGTTCCGATAGAAGGTGCAATGGTGCATATAAAATGATCTTCAAATCTTCAGCAATTCCACCTTAACATCAAGTGCAAGAAAGGAAATGCTAAGTCAGTGCAAATTGTTTGAGAAGAGCTTTGTCCAATCTCTACTTTTAGTGCTTAATACTTGTGGACATGAGATCAGCAATTGGCTGGAAGTGAACAAATGTCATTGAATTTGCAAATATCTTTTAGGCATTGTACGATAATATTCTTGCTGATGACTATTTGTAGGATGAACTTGAATCACTTGGAACAGTTGATTACTCTTTGTATGATTCTTGCTGATCAGTATTCTTGTGGGTGCCAGAATTAACATGGGAGGTTCACTTTATAAGATTGTAGGTCATTTTTGGAGTTGAAAAGACTTATAATATTCAAGAAATATTTCATTTGGTCACATCTCAGGTCTCATGTTGTGAAAGACATTGGATCCTGTGCTGTCACCATATTGAAGTCCACAAACAATAAATAAGGAATGTGCATACCTTTTCTGGTATGGAACAAGCCTTGGGAATCAGTTTCCATGGATTTCCTGTTGGTTTACCTGATACTAAGTGTGTTCATGATTGTGTCTATGTAGTAAACAATAGATTTTTGAAGGTGGCAATTTTAATGCCTTATAAAAATCTCGCTCTGCTCTAGAAAACAATTAGCTTTTACTCCTAGAATTTATGGGTTCATCAATTCCTTCAGCTTAAAAGAAGTTGATAAAGCTAACATGTTTATTTTTCAATGTTCATGTTCGACTTATTCAACAGGAAGTGCAAGCCATTATGTAAAACTCCAATGTCAATTAGAAGTGGTTCCATGTAGAGCATTGAGTATTATACTCCTTTCAGGTTGATGACAGTGTATTACTTCATTTGCAGAGATAAAGACTTCTAGATGATAACCACAAGATCTGTCCTCTTTGATAAGGCCCAGAAACTATCAATGAAAAAGTTAAAGAGGTTATTATTTTATGTTTAACCTTCCAAATTATCTTGGTCTGCATCTGGTTTTTAATGCAGAACCATTGTGCCATTACTTGCCACCTTTGTTGGACACACTAGATGTTGCTAAAGAAATTCAATTAGTAGAATACTAGAAATTAATCTTGATTGCAGCACTTCAGCAGGAGCAGATTAAGTAATCAAATCTAAATAATGCCCTACTATAGAGAGATGCCCCTCTCTTGATAGTTGAATTGAATATACGCCATGCCCTTACTTTTACTTGTGCAAGTTCACCAGTGGGGGTAGGGTGGCTGGCCGGCTTGAGAAAAAAGTATGTGATGAAGTTCTATAGATAGTGTGAGTATAGTGGGGATTGGTTCTACAAATGTGCCAGAAAATCGAGTTATTTTGTTCCACATCTTCTGCAACTTGATCGTCTTGCTGTGCAATGGAGTTATTTTGTTTCATATGACATCTTCACCAGCAACTCTAGGACCTATTCTAGAGCACATTGACATATCTCAAAGTCCTAACTCCTCTTCATTCATGTCACACAGCTCTGATAGTCTCAGCCCTGTTTTGCACAAGTATTATATAGCATTTCCATAAACAACTAAACAAATATGAGTTTAAAGAAGGTGAAGGGTTGTGTTTCTTGTAACTATCAAAACATTCCTTTATCTTCCATTCTTGTATGATAGTTTACTATGGTTATTCTTTGAAGGAGTCAGTAGATAGATCATAAAGTGATAAAACAATATCAGTAGGCATCTTGCGGCATACATCCCATCTCTCAATTTCAGTACAGAACTTGTGCATAATACAATCTTGCAATTTGCAGATCTAAATTCTGTAACACTTTGCTCTCTCTATTCAATGTCCTCTCATAAAACTTTGAATTAGTTGAGTTTTATTGTTCCCACCTAAAACTGACCTTTGAACTTTTTGTTCCCCCACATTATCTTGTGCATTAAGTTCAAACTCTTTCTTACTAGGCTTTGACCGACTTTGTTGACCATTCTTAATAAGTACATCATTCCTCACCTCAAGGAGTGGAAATTACTGCTTATTTTGTGTTTTTTTTGGTTTGTTTTTACTTGAGATTGTTTCTGAAGTTTCAGAATTTTAAGCCAATTGCTTATGGCGAGAGAAAGTGTTATTTTTCTTGTTTGTGTAACCAGCATACCATAATCAAATGGGAAGACAAGAAAGAAACAAAGCAACAATTAGGGAGGTCAAAGCCTGATTATATAGGATCTTTTGGACATACACAGACTTAAGATGAATCTTTGAGGGAAACATTCTGTAGATATCCACCTCTGCATAAATTCTTGAGCCAAAGCATCCATGGAAGTCTGCACTAACTTCTTGGTTAAAACTTGGAAGTAGCATGGAATGCATAGAAATTCTATCTGGAGGGGATATTGATGCTTAGAAGTTAATTTTGAGTTGGAGTGTGCCAACACACTAGAGATCATTCATACTCCACCCCAGCCATAACTTAAGATCCCACATCTTTGTCTAGGACCACACAAATATAATCCTACAAAAGTCCTTTGATGATTCCACCTTCTATTCTCTAGTGCACCAAAATGAATTGTAAGTTAGTATGTAACGTAGGCTTATCTTGAAAGTATATTCTACATGGCATAAATGGAAGTCTGCACTAACTTATTGATTAAAACTTGGAAGTAGCATGGAATGCTTAGAAATTCTATCTGCAGGGGATATTGATGCTTAGAAGCTAATTTTGAGTTGAAGTGTGCCAAAACACTAGAGATCATTCATACTCCACCCCAAACACAACTTAAGATTCCACATCTTTTTCTAGGAGCACACTGATATAATCCTACA
>VDFB02276498.1:0-126175 GCA_007258455.2 Sequoia sempervirens
TTTATGTTTTCTACTTATTGTCCACCATGTCAAAGGCTTGTACATAAGTATTGTCTTAGAAATTTAATTTTTTTGATAGCACAAGGTTTTAACGCTTATTTGAATTCATTTGAGAGAGGTTTGAGGGGTTAGGAATCCATTTCAAGTGCATTTTCAAAAGATCAATTTGTAAACCTAGTTAAGGGTTTTGAGAGTCGTTTAGTGTAAAACTCACCATCGCACCAAATGTAGGGCTAGATATTAGTGGGATGGATTTTTTGGGATGCTATTAGGTTGTTGGAAATGTTGTTTTGTGCAGGGAAGTCAAGAATGCTCCAGTGGAGTTGCTGCTATAGGAAATTTAAAGGGTTTCTCCATTCTTTTGATGCTGCTATAGTCATGATCTTGGAGATATATCAATTTCAAAGGTCTGGTAAAGTTTCCTAGAGCATATTCAAACATAAATAAACATGATGCATGTTGTGGAAGAGCATGGGGACGTTTGGAATTCACCGATCTAGTAAACCCTCAGTTATAGTGCTTGTATTATGCTTGAAGCAAGGGTTTTATTTTTCAATGATTTATAGGGCATGTCGGTGCATAAAGATTGTGGAATCTTAAGTTATAAGATTCAAATTAAGAATTTTTAATGCCATATGATGTTTTGGTGGTGATATGAGGGAACTTCCTTTGTTAAATAGGCCTAATGGGGCTCATTGGCAACGTACAGTTAGTTCTATTGATTATTGTTTCTAAACATTGAAGTTTGGATTTGTGGCATGTTAAAGATAGCGGAAATGGGTCTCTAAATGTGTGTGAAGTTTGTGGACATGCTTTGAATTTGAAGTGATGCCACCTGATACAAGGGTTTGATAATATACTAGGAATAAGATGATTTGCTTGCAAAACAAAGAATATGATGAAAACATTAAATAGAATGTTAGAGATTGATCTAATTCTGTGTTATTGATGTTGTGAAAGGTTTCAAAAAATTTTGAAGAAGCTTTTTTTCATTGTTTTTGTTGATTTGGAGCAAGGTTAGCCCTAAGAGAAAAATAGGGTTTGGCTGCTATACTGTAAAAATAGTGATATAGATGATAGAATTTGTCTTGAATCTGGCAAAGTAAAGGTACTAAAGATGTATTCAATTTTGTTAAAAGGTTTGGAGACCAAATCTATGGTTTTGTGCTTTGTAATGGTGAGAAACCAAGGTAGTGTTTGGTGTCTTGGTGTGAACATTTGATAAGTTGTTTTGCTCAGAGTTTCTTGATAAAGTTTCTACCTTGAAACGGTTAATGTAAGGATGAATGGGGGTTGTTTAAGACTGGTTGAGGGTTTGGAATACTAAATTGATAGTTTAACTATCTTTTTTCCTTATGAATATGGGTTGTGAAGTAGGGTGATTTGACGAATGTTGAAGGATTTGTTGGTTCAATGCTTTTGATTAGGTTTTGTGTTGAGTTCAGTTAATTTGTTGTTGATAATGGACTAGAATATGATTTTGGTGAATTGGAACACTAACATGTTGTCTTAGAGTTTTGTAGAATTGAAGAATCAAAGGAAATTGTATGAGAGTTTGATGAAAATAATAGTGAAATAAAGTTTCTTTTTCAATTTGATCTTCTCCTGATTGAATTGGGTTTGATGTACTCTGATGGTTTGTTGGTTTTGGTTGTTCTCTCCATCAAAGTGGTACCAGAGCTCAGGAAAGATTTGGGCTTGTGAAAGTTGGCATTGTGTTTTGATGGTTTTGTGTTTGGGTTGTGCAGGTTATGTGAGAACCTAGTTGCTGCCATTGAGAAGGAAGAGAAATTTGAGAGAAGATTGAAGCAAGGAAAAGCTTGCTTAAAGAGAAATGATGGCAGTGTTAAGAAGACATTTGTAGGAAGAGGAAGAGAGGAAAAAGAGAAAGAGACAAGAGAAGATGGATAAAGAGATTGCTGAGTTGAAAAGATTTGATAAAGAGTTCCAAGAATCCATGAAGAAGATGGAGCAGATGATTGAGGAAATGAAAATTTGGCACTTGAAGATTGAGAAAAGAGTCACATGGCCCATAAAGAAGATTGTTAAGAGAAGGAGAAAACAAGCCAAGTTAGCAAAAAGAAGACAAAAGGAAGATGAAGATGTGTTTGAAGATGCAAGTGAAGAATTCAAAGATGTTGAAGCCATGAAAGACTTGATTTTTGAGAAAGAAGACTTTGAGTTGGTGACAAGATTGGATGAAGAGATGATTAAAGAGGAATTACTTATGGATATTTGCAAAGAATTGAAGGATGGAGGTATGATGATAAAAAATATATTTCATTTCTTTATTGTACTAATCTTGTGGAGAGGGAACAATTTTCAGGTTAGAGGAAAAAGGGAGAAACAAGGTATTGAGAAGCATCAAAGCATAAAGAACCTGATTTCAATTAGTGAGCAAGGTATGCAGTTGATTTGCATGGACAAATTCAAACCCAAGGTGAAAATGAAGGTGGTTAAGAGTAGTTTCAAGATGGATTAGTGGCAGAGCATACAAGGAAAGCAGGTTTGTGGACAACTACAAATTCAAGTGGACTTGAATTTCATTTGGCCTTGAGTTTGGTGTAGGAGCACCTTGGCACTTCATGCTTCCATGGAGGAATCTTGAATTTTGGTTCAATTTTTTTTGTTTCAACATAAAACAAGGGCCATACTAGTCATTTTATATGTAACATGTCATTAGAAGGGTCAATGTTCAAGTTTTTGTATCAAAATTGAGGAAATGTAAAAAATGTCCAAAAAGATGTAAAAGTTGCAAAATTGCAAAACGTGGAAGATGAAAAGTCTTAAAGGTCTAAAACGTTGGTAGGTAGTAAAATTTGGTTGGAATTTGATAATTCATGATGTAAAACCTTTAAATAGGCCATTTGTGTGTTTGGATACTTGAGGGTGATGGAGATTTGAAGTTTGAATAAAGAATATCTTTGTCTTTGTGCATTTTCTACAAAATTTGTGTAACTTTAGACTCTTGTAAGGATAGATATGCATGCCTAAATGATTGTAAGTGGTAAATCATCCAATCACATTCCATTTGGATCTTGTTTCATGCATTTTGGTGTGAAATTAAGAAATTTCTTGTAATTTTTCTAAAAACAATTAGAAACCCTTGCTAGGGTAACATCAAATTAAAAAATGATGTTTCTCCTGTTTTAACCATGGGAATTGACTAATAATTGGTGGAAAGGTTCTTTTTCCCATATAATTTCATATTCTCAAAGTTTTAAACCTGGGGTTTAAGATACAAGGGTGGAAATTAAAGTTTTCAGACTAAAATTTGTGCACAGTTAGGAATTTTTTGAGTTTTAAGAGGTTTCCAACCAGGGTTTGTAAAAATATTTATGAAAGTGACCTTTTAATGGATATTTAAGCTTATTAAAGTCAAATTACACCTGTTTGAGGTGTTGGCACAATATTTTTATGTTTGGAAGTTTGATAATGAATAAGCCCTACATTAACTTAGACCAAATTAGCCTTGTTTTGAGCATATACAATCTGAGTTTTACATTATTTTTCAAAATGACAGTTGCCAATATTTTGATATGTTTTAATACATGATAAAAGGTATTTTAAATTTTGGTTACAGTCAGGGATAAAGGTATGTGTTTGAAGTTATTTCTGACAGAGTTATACTGTATGGCTACAAGAATACTAATGGTCATTGAGGAGTTGTTTATTAAAACTTTGAAGGTAAAATATTGGGATGAAAAATGCATTTGAACATGTTGATTAAGCCTATTAGAGCCATTCCAAGCATTGAGTTAAGTGGTTGTACTTTGGAAAGCCATTTTCATAATTGAGGCTTGTAAATGACATTATGTACAAGGAGGACAGTCATAAATGGATTGACAAAATTTGAAGGGGTTGATTTTGTGTTTATTGTTTTGGGTTGAATTAAGGGTTTTTAAGGTGTTTTGAATGTCTCTAAAGGGATTTGGAACTCTGGTTGTAACTTGGTATGCTTGAGTTAAGTTGTGTAAAGGGAAAGAGTGAATGGGAAATGAGTAAACAAACAAAGATGATTTTGGTGTTTGTCTTATGGAATTGAGGTAGTTGATTTCCTTCCTTTGAGTCTTGCATCAGGCCTACACCAGTAAACATTGTCTAGTGGTGAGAACATTCCATGGATTAGCTAGTTTCTACCAGAAGTTTATTAGAACTTTTAGTAATGCTTGTAACCCCGTGATAGAGAAAATGAGAGGAGACAAGGAATTTAAGTGGACATAACAAGAAGAATAATATGAATATAACAAATTATTCTCCAAATTGTGGAGAGTAGTAATGTCTTATTTTATAGGGTTGAAAATTTGGACAATGTTGCACATTCACTTTTAAAACCATTGATCATAGATAAGATACCTTGGTGCAATGAGGCCATGGGCCTTGCTTCCTATAATTCCTTCATTTTATTTTTCATATTTATGCCATTATAATGTATAATATTAGGTTAGAAAATAGTATGCTTAAGTCATATTAACCTTGTCATCCTATATATTCTCTATGTGTCTCCAACATCTTGGGAATGGGTACTTGGATACCCATGTAAGTGGTTGAGATATTATATTATTATTATTCTCATGGTACTTGGAATATTTATTGTAAGTTAATTTACAATGAATTTTATAGTTGGAAAGAGTTACACATTCATTTTTATCAATAGAGTTAACCATCTCTCTAATGGAGCACTTGGGAGTTATGTAAAGAGGTGTGAAACATCTTGTTTTGAAAAATGGAGTCCATATTAGTTAGAATTATATTTTGAAGTGTAATAATTAGGAATGAGTGTCCATATTCTTCATGGGTTAAGTATGTTTTAATAATGTCTATCTGATTGAAAAAATTGATATTTAGCAAGTAAATTCTTAGTATAAGCATGATACATCATGTTCTTTGCCAAACATATACAAATTTCACTATCAAATCCAAGATTGATTTGTTTGCACTCAAAGCCAATAAATAAACACAATCTTTCTCACCACACTACCTACTTATAGGTATGTCTTAGTCATGTACTTTACTTCTATAGTGAGAAACATAATATTAGGTTATTTCTTAATCATCTAATTGGTATCGAATTTGAATAGATTGAACACATAATTGATCATGTGAGCCTCTTGTTGTCAACATCAACAACGTAATCTAAATCAACAATGCCCTATTTATCACATCATCAATCCCTTAATAAATATATAATAACTAGAAGTACTTCACAAGTATCTAAAAACCTTTTTAACATAATCCCAATGCTCTTTACCAAGGTTATACACAAGTTTCTAGGATCTCCCACTTCTTTGGAAATATATGGTCTTTTATAGACTATAGCTTACATTAGGCTACCAACAACACTAGAATAAGAAACATTATACACATCCTCAAAATAAATATCTATCGTAAGGAACTAATCTAGAGTTAATAGTATACAAAAGTAAAAGATACTCACCACATTATAGTCCTACATAAGAATCCACTACAAAATAGTCTCAACATACTGTAACTAAACCAAAGCTTTATGTCAACCCTATCTTTGTAAATCTCCATATCTAAGATTTATTTTGTATCCACCAAATCTCTGTTGTTAAAGGCACTAGAAATATATATTTTTGTATTCTATAAGGGTGATTCCAAAATATTGTATCCCTCTTTTTGACTTAAGTGGGACACTTTAAATCATAACTTTGTTGTTATTTCTAATTTGTGTTAATTATATTGAACAAACAGTTAGAAATTTAAGGATGATGTAAATTAATGAGTTGTAAAATGTTTTATGTCGATTCAAGTGATATTTTTAAAAAATAACTACTTATATCATCAAGTGTTAAAAGCTTTTGGAGTTAAACTGTGTGAGTTTTTAAAATCAAATTTTCAGATCAAACTCCAGGATCCATCATCAGGATGATTTGTATGCAACAAGAGAGAAGAATAGAATGAGATAGCAGACTTGGAGGGATAAATAGGTGAGGGGTTGAGAGGCCTAGAGGACAATAGGCTTAGAATTGACCAAGAAAGAGAAAAGAAAAATAAAATAATAATATTTTAAGAATGAATAAGAGGTATGTTTCTTAAAATATTATTATTTCCCTTTTCTTTTCTCTTTCTTGGTCAATTCTAAGCCTATTTTCCTCTAGCCCTCTCCACCCCTCACCTATTTATCCCTCCAAGTTTGCTATCTCATTCTATTCTTCTCTCTCATTGCATACAAATAATCTTGATGATGGATTATGGAGTTTGATCTGAAACGTTGGTTTAAAAATCTCACACAATTTAAATCCAGAAGCTTTTAACACTTGATTACTATGGACTGTGGAAACTTGATGCTGTTACTTATATCATTTTCATTTTTTTTATTTCTTTCTATTATTATTATTATTTTTTGCTAGGTGTTTCTATTATTATTATTATTATTATTATTATTATTATTATTATTATTATTAAGTGACATGTTTTCATATTAATAAAATTTACTACATGGAATACTTCATGATATGTTTAAGTATTGATCCCTCATGGAATGGGATGTGACATTGAAGGAATTATCAAGATTGCATGGATGATAAGATAAATAGAGATATTGAAAATAAATAATTAAGTGTTAAAATATCAATTATCCAATAAAACATTCATGTACTTAGCCAATATTATGAAATCAAATAACATACAAAAAATAAAAAAACTAAAAAAAATCATAACAATATAACTATGTGGAGAAACCCTTGCAAGAAAAATTCCACCACCAAAGAGACCCATTAATGTGGATTGCCAATAGTAATGCGTTAAATAACACAATCAAATTTAGTCTTATATTAACATAAAAGATAAATTGAACCTCCACATAATGCATCTAATTTATAGAGAACTAAGGAGAGAAATTTGCAGTGTCTCATAGCATGTTAGAATTGGCTATGGCTGCCAAGATCTATGGACCAAATGGAAAGCACAAGAAAAGAGAGAGAGAATATGACAAGAATAAACTGTATTCAATGTCATTGATATGATATGATTATGACTGATTACAAATGAGAGACCCCTTGGTTATATAACCAAGGTGAGAACATAGAAGGGCATAAGATTATGACAAGTACATGAGACAACTAGGAATACCTATCACTCCACAAAAGGTGGAGAGATAATCACATGACGTGTCCACAAAAAGGTGGAAGTGATAAAGTAATGACATGTCATGTCCACCAAAAGTGAAAATTCTCTAACAACCTCCTATGTGGTCCCTAAGTAAACTTAACTAAGGTGTAATCATGACCTAGGACAAGGTACAAAACATTTAATTACACCAACACCCCCCCTTAAGTGCAACTTAGGGAGTGGAAAATTACTATGCAAATGACACAAAGATGCAAAGATGGGTCCTAGCTACTAGGCCATGTTAGGTACCCATGTACACACACAATGCAATCAATGCAATGTAATCTCTCACAACCGGAGAAAAGGAGAAAACCCAGTGGGACAAAACTCCTCCCAAAAAGAGAGATGAAAAAGAAATGTTCTCAAAGATGAAGGAGAAGGTAAAAATCCCATGTGAGGAAAAAGACTCCCCCATAAGAGAGAAGTAGAAGAGAGACAAGGTAGCCCCCCCTCAATGTTGAGTCTCCTGCAATGATGGTAGAAGCTCGACATTGAATGCTGAAGATGATCCAATCTCACTGAACAACGTTCCTCCCCTTAGGAAGAAACAAAACCAAGGATGTATGTAGGATGTCATGAAGATGGATGATGGATGATGTCTCTGAAGCATGCTCAAGGGTCTCCATGTTGATGCCGAAAACTGAAACACTCCAAACAGACGTTTTAGGCCACACTGCTGAAGAAGAAAATCCAACATCTAGTAGAGAAGAATGTAGAACATAATCCAAAGACAAAGATATCCCCTTTGAAGACAAAGAAGCCTCCTCCAAATGTTGTCCAAAAGTATCCATGCTCACACCAAGCTATGAAGAATGATCATGTAGAGAATGAACAAGAGGGTCAAGGTGTTCCCTCACAACAACTAAAGAAGGAGCATCTTCATCAAAGAGAAGATGAATGCTATTAATGGTGTCCTCCAAATCTGCAAGATGAGACTCCACAAACAAGTTTGAAATACCTGTCAGAAAGTCATCCAAAGTAGCCATATCTGGAAGACAATCAAGATCCCGCTGCACTGAATCACTAGGAGCAAAAACTGTAGCAACACAAGTATCATCAAGTACAACAGTAGATGGAGGAGATGAAGTGCATGGCTCAAGTACTGGATCTGATGTGAGTATGCCCAAGTTCAAAAAGCCAAATGTCTCCTCTGAATCATGGTTCATATGATCAACACTCAAAGGAACATTGTCATCATCAAAAGAAAACTATGCAAAGGAATACAACTGAGATGAATGATCAACCACCCTAGTAGCAATGATATCTCTAGTCTCCAAGTCGCGAATGATAACAAAATTAGGAGTGAACTCCATAGTTCTTCCATCTCCACCATGTGTAGTTTGATACATGGAAAGCAAATTGTTCATCAAATGAGGAAACACAAGACATCCCCGAAAAAGTGTTCTCCTAATGCTAATAGATCCCTTCCCTCAAGTTACACTCATGTATGTATTGTTTCCCCATCAAAATAGGGAGACACAGAACAAGGCTGAAATGAAGAGAAGATAGTCTGTGAAGCATATATGATGTGATTCTCCCCTGGAATCTAGAAGCCATCTCCTCAACTCCGACCTCGAAGAGCCAAAGAGCTTGACCTTATATCCCTCGATGTTTGACCTTTTCCTCCTTTTAGACTGCTTTTAAAGTAGAATATAGTTGAAGATGATCTGACATCTCTAGAAGGCAAATCAATGTGATTCTTTTGAGAAAATGTTTCAAACCAACAATATCCTTCTTGTAACAATAATGTTCTTCATGTCCATCCTTCTTGCAATATGCACAAGTAGGCCCCTCCTTCTTAGATGATTCCCCTTCAGAAGAGGATTTTTTCTTTGCTTGATCCTCAATGCGGATTTACTTGGATCTAAATGTTGATTATCTCTTTTGTTTTCTTTGTTTCTTATCTCGACTCGATTCTTCACCCTCCTCGGACTAACCAACAATGCCTCGAGATTTAGAAGTCTTGATGAGACCCATTGAGATAAACTTTTGTTACCATGTATCAACATCTCAAATGATGCAAATGAAGGTGTAGTGTATGCGTAATCTCCATAGTCAATCTATGAGTATGAAAGCTGTGTTCCAAAAGAAGCATAATCACACTAAGTTTGTTAATTGTATTGTACACCAACCGATGTCCTTCATCAATCTTTACATGCTTTACATTGCTCTTTTAGATCATCAACCTTAGTGATGTAGTCCTGGATGTTGTTAAAGTTCTTAGGATCAAGATTCATCAAATCATTATCAATTTGATAGCCTCTTACTTCATCTGTAGTACCATACAATGTTTTCAATTTTTCCCAAGCTTCATGAGAATTTCTACATGATTCAATCTGAAACAACAAATCTTGAGAAACTAGTCTACAAAGACACCCAAGAGCTTTGGCATGTTTGATCATCCATTTTAACTTTTTCTCATCATCTGTAGGTTCAGGTACCTTATTTTCAACATATAGAGAGTGACCTTCTGTCATTAGAATATTCCATGCATTTTGATTCCATGTTGAATAATTATATGATGTGAGAAAAGGAACCTTAGAATGATCCATGAAAATGAGAGAGCAAAAGCAAATAGATCAAAAACAATGCACCAAGAGACCCCCCCAAAATCACTCAATCAAGAAACCCCCCAAGCAATATCTGATTTGGCACTTTATATTTAGTGCATTTACAGTTGCTAGATGCCAAAAAATAGCAAACTAGACTTTGATCTTAGTGCTTACAAAATGCCAAAATGTGGCCACGATCAAGCACAATTTTGGTACAAAATGAGATCAACTGATCATACCATCGAAGCATAAAAAATCATTCATTTTCAAAAATTGCACCCAAAATGTTACCATTAGGGATAAAATGAGCCCCGGGTTCCCAAAATGAGGACGAACTAGCAACACCTCGCGGAGAATTTAAACTTTCCTCGAAAACCGTGACACCAAACCAAAAATTTCATTGCAACACTACTCTAAGAGATTTGGAAAAACTAGCCCAAATAAAAAAAAAAATGTTCGAAAAAGGGAGTCAAAATGAGCAAGATATTAGCATTTGAAAGTTAGACTACTGCCTGAAAAATGCAATCCATGAGGGGTCAAAAAATTTTCATGAGGGATGCCGGACACAAGAATGACGCAGTACATAATCAGCTTCACCGCTTAAATTTTGATGTAGCTTTTCCAATTCATTGTGGGAAAAATGGCCCCGCCTGAATCTGATGCCAAAGGAATATTCTAAGGAACCCGAGAGGTTGAATTTGACGTCCCATTGAACGTTGTCGCTACAATGAGAACTGAAATCTTTAAAAAATGGCGACGGATTTTTCTTGATGCCACCGGGTAGTTGGAGTGGATTGCCGTGATGTCGAGAGGCCGCCGCGAGGGCTGGCAGGGCGGGGCCACGACCTATGCCACGCATACTACCGAAAAACCCTTGATATCGCAGTGGGGTACTGCATCTCTTTGTACAATCCGCGATAAAAATTTTCTCGCTTTTTCTTTTATTTGATTTTTAAAATAAACTTTTACAATGAAAAATATTAATCAGTACAAAAAAAGGCCTTTTTTTTTATAAAAAAAATTTCTAAAAATTTCTGAAATTTTTAATTAATTTTCAGAAATCGTACTGCTGATGCATTAATGGCGCAACTTGGGGGCCATACGACTCTCCAGGTAAATTTTTTTTTTTTTGCCTCAGCGGACAACTGCTCCGAATCAGACGATTTGACAGTCAATCTTAAGGTTTTTGGCCCTTCTGGACACGATGGCAAGGTCGGATTTGACCCAAAATGTTCCAAAATTGTAGCTACCTTTTGGATTTGGTAACCACACTTCATCTTCAAACCCTCCTAGATTTGGCCTCGTATGTCCGATTTGGACGAAACAAAAGGCAAAATCGACTATCTCGAACCTTCTAGATGCAATGGTGAGCTCAGATTTACACTAGCAAGCTCCGATATGAACGTGCAACAAAGAGCCACCAATGAAACCTCCTCAAATCTGGAATCTCTCTTTAGAAATAGACTTTCCAATGGCACCCAACCCGCTCTGATACCGTGCTAGAATTGGCTATGGCTGCCAAGATCTATGGACCAAATGGAAAGCACAAGAAAAGAAAGAGAGAATATGACAAGAATAAACTGTATTCAATGCCATTGATATGATATGATTATGATTGATTACAAATGAGAGACCCCTTGGTTATATAGCCAAGGTGAGAACATAGAAGGGCATAAGATTATGACAAGTGTCATAATCTTATGACATGAGACAACTAGGAAAACCTATCACTCCACAAAAGGTGGAGAGATAATCACATGATGTGTCCACAAAAAGGTGGAAGTGATAAAGTAATGACATGTCAAATCCACCAAAAGTGGAAATTCTCCAACAACCTCCTATGTGGTCCCTAAGTAAACTTAAATAAGGTGTAATCATGACCTAGGACAAAGTACAAAACATTTAATTACACCAACACATAGCAACCATCAAAAACATGATATCAAAAAAATCTAATGCCCCCATGACCAAATTCTTCAATGAACTCAAGATAGACATCATTAAAACATATCTAACCTGTGAAGAATATGGAAACTCATTCCAAACTATTACACTTCAAAATATAATTCTAACTAATATGGACTTGATTTTTTAAAACAAGATGTTTCACACCTCTTTACATAACTCGCAAGTACTCCATTAGAGAGATGGTTAACTCTATCGATAAAAAAATATGCGTGACTCTTTCCAACTATAACATTCATTGTAAATTAAATTACAATAATTATTCCAAGTCTCAAGAGAATAATAATAATAAGATAATATCTCAAACACTTACATGGTTATCCAAGTACCCATTCCCAAGAGGTTGGAGACACATAGAGAATAAATAGGATGACAAGGTTAATATGACTTAAACGTACTATTTTCTAACTTGATATTATACATTATAATTGCATAAATATGAAAAATAAAATGAATGAATTATGGGAAGCAAGGCCCATGGCCTCATTGCACCAAGTTATCTTATATATGCTCAGTGGTTTTAAAAGTCAATGTGCAACATTGTCCAAATTTTCAACCCTATAAATTATGACATTGCTACTCTCCACAATTTGGAGAATAATTTGTTATATTCATATTATTAGTTTGCTGGATAGGCAGGTTACTACTGCAATCTTTTAATTTTTAATTTTTTGATTGGGTTAGCCAATCATATTGCATAATTTAAATATATTTTTTTCTATTTCTATAGTTTGTATTTTAAAACATATTTTTTATCTTAAATTTTTTTTATTTATCTCTTTTTTCATTGGCTAGAGTAGCTGTCTAATTCATTTTTCTTTTAAAAACTATGAGAAATTAAGTCATCATAATATTTTTCTCTGGAATATTATAGTTAATAGATAAGCTAGTGGAAGGAGAAGCTATGAGAAGCTGTTGGAGAAATCTTCACGGAACACAGAGACAACAATGACAAGCTGGTGACAGTGCAATCACTAGAAAATGATGCGGCAGACACCTTTCGTGCACGCAAATATGGTGAAGAACAAACGACAGTGTTATGCCGTGAACATAGAAGCTGGACATCAGACGTCTGTGCAGTTGTGGGAAATGGTAGATCCTCCTTCATTTGGCCTTTTTGTTAATATTTATCAGTTACTGGTCTATTTGACCTTCTCAAAGCATTTTTAAGGGGTTTATTTTATGACCCATTTTGTCAGCTGTGATAACTCTTTCACGAGCCCGGGAAGCAAAAGCAACTTTGGATCCTCCATCCATCTGGTTTCCCTTTTCTTAGACCTAACGTTGTCTTGGGGGCACTGTCATGCATCTCACCTTCCCCTTCTGCCTGATTTTCATCAATCAGTTTAGGAGCAGGACTAATTTCTTCAGTGAGCCTTGGAGCATAGAATACTGCAATTGACAGCCTTGGCTTCTCCTTGTTTGTTACTGCTCGGTGCTCGATGCTCTTGTATCTTCCATTTGCCATAACCTACAAAATCCAGCTTTACAACATAAGCAAACAAAAACAAGACTAATAATTTAATGTAGTTCAAATGAATGAAAATTTTCACAGCTTTCAATTTTGTTTTGGTACACCTTCTTTTTTTATCTTTTGAAACCTTTGGCAATCTATATTCTCGGCTATTGGATATGAATCTAGACTCAAGTTTTTAAGAGATCTAGAATCTAGAATTTATTTTCTTTGTTATAAGCTATAAGACTAGGGACTTAGATTTTAATCCACACTCAGTAGAACCACCGGTAATAAAGCTTAGCTACAAAATCTTATTGACAAGAAGTGAGATAACCACTAGCTAGGATGGAATAGAGCCATCCTTTTGAAGCCATTGTGCATAAACAGATGGTGTCTTGTGGTCAACACACAGGCTGTTTAAGATGAGGCTGGATTCTCATATAAACAGCCAGTACCTTGAATACAAGGCTTCTAAAATTTACAAGTCTATGAAAATGGGTATGGCTTTATCACATTTTCATACACTCACAAGTAGATCAAAATATATAGGTGCAAGTAGATGGATGGGTTTTCAACATTGAACCCAACTTTTTTAGGGACCATTAAAGCCCAATAGCTACTCCTTTGTATACCTTCGGCAATCAAGTTGATAATAGGGAGATAATAACTTTTATTTTGTTATTTCATGTTTTCATTTCTAAACATTGCCTGTTTAAGCTTTGATAAGGATAAGGAGATTACCTCTATCAAGTTTCCAATATTAACGACCAGGGCATAAGGAATTGGTTGCACAGTTTTCCAATGGTCACCCTTGTGGATCTGCAATCCCGGGACTTCATCATCTTGCAGCAGTAGCGTCAGGCCTACCATGTCTGCATGTGCACTTAGTCCTAGAACAAGATCTGGTCTAAGGCAGGGAGGATAGTAATTCATCCTCATTTTTTGGTATGATTTGCCAAAATTCTTCTCAAAAAAGTCAGGTTGCAACTGCAATGTCTCAGCAATCAAAGCCAACACTTCCCCAGTAAGCCTTCTAATTTCAATATTGTATGCATCCACGTTTTCCCTACAAATGCCATAATTTTTTGGGTTAAACACCAGCATTTCACACTATTTATCATTGATTCTATGCTTACAGATGTCTTGCATCTACAATCTAAAATATCACTCTTTATCATTCCAAGCCTGGATTGTCGAAAACTGAAAACCATCACTTCATCTGGTTCAGCTAAAACCATTATTATAACTCTGTGTTTAAAACTGTAATATATATCAAGAGATCTAACACATATCGTTTATTGCAGGCTTTAGAAACAAAAAAGCTAGAGATCTAAAAAGATCTAGTAGCACAAATGAGAGTTATATGGGCTCCTTACTATGAATTCCACCATTTGTACTAAAGCATGACAATAGACCGTCGTTTCCTACCACTGTTAACCTCTGCCGACCAAGAAGGTCCACTGCCTTGAGTAGTTTCAACTAGGCAAGAACCCTCGCCTCTATTATCTGTGGTCTCAGACAAATCAGTTCAAATTTTTTGTTAATTTTCTTGTGCAGGTTGGAAATTTTCTACACTATATTTACTGAAACTGACTGAAACATATCAACTATAGCTAACTATAACATCACCCTAGAATTTACAGTTGCAAAATATTCAGAAAAATTCAACATGTGTGCATTTCCTGTGTGATTATTGTTAAAACCATAAAATTTTCTGAACATTATAAAGCAAATTAATTTGAAATTAAAATTTTCAAAAACATGCATCCTACTAAATTTAGGGAATTCATTACTAATTTTCTTCATATACAGATCAAAATTAGGGAACTCATTACTAATTTCCTTCATATGCATATCAACTTTGGGTTTCAATATAAATAAGAATTACAAATTATTGTTTCGATGGCCATAATCTGTTTCTTCCAGAGATTCCATTTTACATGGAAGTTTTAAGATCTTTGTTTTTTCTTATTTTTCTTTTCTTAAAGTTATGGGTTGTTGAAGCTAAAACCTATGCTTCTTTTCATTTTGTACTCAGGCAAGTGCCAACATATCGTGCCTGTAAGAAGGAAAGCTCTTTTGGATTTGGGCTTGAAGGAATTTAAACAGAGAAACTGGAGACATTTCTATGATTTTTAAAAAATCTATGTTCTTAGCTTGCAATAGAGTAAACTAATTTGTCAGTTGTGAGGGCTTCAAGAGGTAAACTTATGAAGTTTTCATCTCGAAGGTAGATTCAAATCCCAGAACGAGAAATACAAAGCAATGTGTTATATAACATCAATATTGTAATTAAAATTTCTATCTTTTCATAAGTGTCAATTTTAATTTTGTAAAAAATTTAGTTATATGCTTTTAACTTACCACTACGGCAAGTGAAAAGTGTTTTTTATGCTGTCATGTTCAGGCATTTTTTACATATTGTAATTGTGATATTTTTTGCTCTCTCAATTTGCTAGCATTTTTTGCTTATACATTTATGGTTTGTGCCTCTGTTGTTGTGACACACTCAGAGATGTATGAGCATTTCACCCAATTTTATCATTTAACATGTCTAATAAGGATTTTGAACTAAGTATCTACTCTAAAAGCCCGATGATTTACCAATTTAGTTCTTTTCATTCAACAAGAGTATTATAATGATATTATAAACTTACAAGAGAATTTTATTTACAGGTATGCATTTCTGAGTTATGCCTGCAATTTTCTTCTAGTCAGATCTGCAGACATATTACTTATGTTATTCGCTTCCATATAGTTTTTTTTGTGATTATAAATGCTTAAACAGAAAAATATATTGTAGTAAAAAGGATAAAATATTCTCTAGAGAACTTGTAGGGAAATTTGTAAGAGTAGTAATAAAGTGTAAAGAAGTTCTAGGTCTTATATTTCATAACATTAAGTATGCAACCAGGTTATGTACATACCCATATATAATTGATATTGCCCTCGATTTTTTTCTAATTTGCATTATATCTGTGTATTCATGCTTTTGTATTTGGGAGGGATACAAGAGGAGGGTTTTTAAGACTAACTGGATTAGTGGTAATACAGCTTGAAGAAGAAGAGGATTTGTGAGATTAATTGGATGAGTAACGTATATTTGCAAGTACTTGCAGGATATTTCACAAAACTAATTGGATGGGTAGTGTATATTTGCTTGTATTTGAAGCATATTCACAAAATTAATTGGATGAGATTTACTACTAGATAAACAATGTGACGAGGGAGCAAACCCGAGACACAGAAATAATGCACACAACTAGCAAACTTTCTTATTATTCAATAATGAAAAATCTTACATGCAGAGGATCACAAATCCTCGAGCTCTGTGATACATGCAAATTACAAACTTACAGAAAATTACCCAGATCCCCTTTCACAGCATGCGAACTTCTTTCCCCAAAAAGTTACCCAAAAATCATAAACAAGCCCCTAAATAGACCCATTTCGGTTTGGAACCAAAAACAACCTTCGAGATAAGATTTTTGACGATTTGGCGCCAAAATTACAATTTGAAATTCAAGATAAATTCATAGTTGAAAATTAGCACATTTTTAAAATACACCAACTTCCGGCAGCCATAACTTTTAATCCTTCTTCAATGATAATCCTTTTCAAAGATCTTATTTTCCGCAAAGTAGGCCTTTGGCACTACTTTGGCTTTTCGCAATTTCAGGCCCATCCGGGATCGCTTGGTGCCTCAAACTGAGCTCTAAGGTTTTTCGTAAAAAGTAGAAATTGAACTTGAATAACTTTCAAGTCGGAATGATCTTGACCTGATTCTTTCACCAGACGTGTATTTTTCCATCCTAACCTTCCCATAAATTTCTGCCTTCCCACGACTTCAAATGCAAACCTGCTAAAAATAGCAGTTGAGCAGAAAAAGCAGAAAAGTTCTGAAAGTTGGAAACTCTTATTTGACGAAAAGGGTATCCGAAATACAAAACATCTACAAAAAGAAAACAACAAGAACAAAAGTGGAAATCATCTTTTTGGGTGATGCAAGATTTCCCTCACACCACTAGATGCCCCGCGCATCACAATGAGTAGGCTTATATTTCATTGGAATTTGCAAGCAGGAAGAGAGCTCTGAGTTTGTGTATGTTTGCAGTTTTAAGAAGTGGTACAAGAGAGCCTATACCAGCTAAGGCGGTTTACACTCTTCCTATTACTGCTCAACGTGTTCAACTTCCTAATGGAAGGCACATTGCGTATAGAGAAGGGGTTTCAGCCGACATAGCTAAACATCCAGTCTTAGTTGTCCACTCTTTTCTTTCTTCTCGTCTAGCAGGTGATAAGCATTTTAAAATAATATTAGCCAAGTTTCCACCTTTCCACAAGGCTGTAAAGTGTTGTAATTGCAGCTATGTTTGTTTTGACTGTTTATATTGCTGCCGAAGGGTTGTGATGTTTTATCATTGTGTTTCTCTCATTATTAGCCAACTTCTTTATATGCTTAGGGTTGAATCCATCAAACAAAAAGATTGCATAGATATTATATTCTTGAGTTTTAGGGGTGTATGGGTCTTGTTATGGTCCTCTGGTTGATAATAACTAACGTGTTCTCTCTCTTTGCATCTTCTTGTAACTTGTATTCCTTGTATATATATATATGCACAGGTTTCATAATTTGGTGATTTGGTCCTCACTCAACAGTAGAAATTGTTTAACTTAGGTCTTTTATATCTTATATACATTTGGCTTTTGAGCGGTCTTCAATGTCTTTTCATGCAATTCTGAGTTATTTTTGTTTGTATTTTCTTGGCATTAGGACATGTTATTGGTCTATGAAGCTTTTACACAATTTTTTTGAAATCAACTGATCTGGCTCAAATGCAAAATTAATAAATGTTCCCACTAATTTCAAACAAGATGTAGGAACCATATATATTTGATTTCCTGGCATCTACCCAGTTTTATAATTTGATTTCACTAATATATCGAGAATGCATTGCCGACGATCAGCTGCATTAAGTGGACTTAACATCCTATGGTGTGTGTTTACCTTATTGGTATTGGCTCTCTATTTCCTATTAAACTATTTGTATTCTGATTCTAGTCATTTGTTGTTAATAAGGTTACATAGTTTACAAGTAGAACCTTTGATACAATTCTAAATGATGCACCTTTGTCCTGCCCAAGTTTTGTCTTCTTGCATGACTATACTTTTTGGCATATTTCTAATAGATTTATATTGGTACAGGCATATGGCTGAATAATATTGGTAGAGGCATACTGCTCACTATTCTGCAACTTTAATCAAGAATTGACAGTGCAAATTTTTAAGAGAGCTCTCAATACTAGATTTGAGTTCCTCTTTTCAAAGCAAAGAACCCTATTTCTGATATAAGTTTTGACTGACCACTTTAGATACTTGTAAGCAATATTTTATTTCTAATGGTTCTGCATGGCCATTCTTAGTTGATGTAAACATGTAACTGACTTCATTATTTAACTATAGTTATCAAAGAGTTGTAACTGCTAAAGCTTGTTATAGTTGATGATTGTATTAAATTACTATTTTACTAGCTTTTTAACATATTTTTTGGCAAATTTTAAACCATGAGGCCTTAATATTTGCCATATATTGTCTTGGTTTAGACTGGTATTTTGAGTCAAAAACCTTATCAAAAGCGTCTTCCTTCGGAAACTGACATTAATATACTACTATCAACATACCATTATCTCATATAGATATAATAATTTAGTGCTCATGAAATCCCACTAGTTTTGGGTTAATAAAACATATTGATGTGAATATCATTAGACGATTTTAAAACATTAGCAAGCATTTCCAAGATTCTTTTTCAAAAAGTTGACATATTTATTCAAAAAACTTGAATCGGTAGAGTGACTATGTAAAGGCTTAGAACATAAAATTTTAAAAATACCCTTTCTTCTAGGTTGCACAAGTTCCCTCTTTTTAGGTAAAATATTATGTCACTACTAATAGGTACTTGATCATTTCTCTAAATTGCAATAAGTTAACAACTCGACAGTGAATAAGTTTTCATAGCTTTTCAAAACTCTTTGCAATAATTTTCTTTTCTATAATGTTAGTCCAAGGCAATGCCATTATCTTCTTTCTACAAGATCAACTCACTATGATACTAAGATTTCATTATATTTTAAACATATTCCTTTTTAGATTACATTATCTTGAGATCATGCCAGCTACCCCTTTAGTTTAATAAATCAGATTCCAAAGATAAGCAAAGCATATATTTGTTATAGATTTCATATTGTTGTAAGTTTTGTTGCTCTTGGTTGAGTACCTAAAGGTCCATTTGTATATCTTGCGAAGTTTAATAGAAGAATTTTATAAATGAATTGGAATATTCTAGCACTTTACAACCAAAAAGTAACTTTTTAAAGATAGATGTGTATGTCATATTCCGCTACAACACTTTTCTTAGCCTCTCCTTTGAAAATTGTATTTACCATACTAGTGATGAACTAATAAATGTTGACCAAAACTCCAACTTTCAAGACCCTATGAAATTGAGATTTTAGAATAAGAGAAGACTTCATCTTATTAATATAGTTAGATAATTTTTATACCTTAATTTGTTTCATTCAAATAAAGTTAATTAGTTGTTTTATGTAGGTTTTTGTAGCATATGCTCTCACATAAGAAAGCTACGACTAGAGCTCCTATTGGCATTCAATTCAAGGAGTGCTACACCAAGTCTTTTGTTCAGTTTGTCTCAAATTGTCTTAGCCTAAAGCACACCAAAATTTTTTTAAATGTCTTATCACTTTCTCACTACAATTCATTTGTTTTTACCCTACAATTTGAACCCTGATTGACGAGACAACCAAAGGTGTCCATTCTAGCCACTAGGTATATAGTTCTCAAATTAATGAAGCTTGTACGTATGGTCTTTGGAATCTAACTAGTTCAAGATATTTTTAATTTGAGCATGGTAGTTCATAGTTCATACATTGTATTCAACTTTAATTTCAAATGTTGCTATCATAAAATTCATAGTGCTAGAGTAAAAATAGATCTAATAGCATTTAGAGCAATTAGATTCTTGAGCTTGAAACAAGATTTTTGCACCCTTTCACATGAATATATTAATTGCATGACAAGAATGGTCATTGTTTTTTTATCTACTTTCTCCTCTAACTCAAAATGCATCACTCTTCGGCAAGAACTCGACGCTTGTGTCACTTGTTTTATTTTGTTTTATTTTACATTAAATAGATCTTACGTTAGATTTTTTTTATTAAATGTAATAATGTTAAAAGCTACGACTACTTAGGGAAACATGGGCCCCTTGGTGAGGAGCTATGATTACTTAAGGGAAGTTGTAGCATTTGAAAGTGTTTAAGTTGTTATTGTTAAGTAATATAGAATTTGAGAAAAATACAAAAGAAAAGTAAAATCCATATTAATGATGAACATTGGAATATCAAAATCAATTAAAAGCATATTAAGATGAATGAAAAGAAGTCCCTCTAAGCCAAAAAGAACTCCAAGTTACCAATTTTGTGTTCATGTTCATTATTAATCAAACCTGGCTCCTAATCAAAATGATAAGTATAAAATCATCTGACTAATACATTGACATTTCTTCGCTTTGCTCCCTATTCTCTTCAAGCACCAAAACAAATGCAACCATAGAGCCTTGATCGCCCCATTAATATGAACAACCTAATCACATCATCGCCTTATTCCCAAAAAAAAAAAGTTCAAACAACATATCTTAAAAAGACACAAAGCTAGTCATAAACACAAAGAAAATAAATGGTATAGCAACATCTGAAATGGTTAAAATCCAGAATGTAGCACATAATGAATTGTTTGACACAATGTCTTCCAATGATGAAATCATAGACAAGGCACATAAACTATTTGACACAATGATTTTTGAAAGATGAAAGCCTATGGTTGTGCTTTTCTCCGTACCCCATTGCCAAAACTGACCTCTCTTCTGTACACCTCTGGACCTGCAACCATAACCCATTATATAACTAACTTATTACTAAACAACAATAAACTATATTAAAAAAAATCTATGGGAGTTTCAATCTTATGATATATTGGATTTTCAGAGTCTTTATCATGATATAATAAATAAAAGAGTTTTTGGTAAATAATTGTGTGTTTTATTTTTATGTATATGATGAATTGTAGAATATAGTGAGAAACAAGATATAATTTATTACCTAATGCACATGATATTACATTGTAAATAATAGAATTCCCATTTGGCCATGGTGGAAAAACACAACCATAGGCTTTCATCTTTCGAAAAACATTATGTCAAATAATAGTAGAATAGTAGTCGGTGGCCATGGTGCATCGGTAAACATTAACTAACATATATAATTCATACCTTTATCAGATCCTTCTTGTAATAACCATTGGAATTTTCTTGAAACATTAAACGAAGCATAATTATAAATTCTATCATCCCTTTGCAACTAAACCAAAGACACCATCAAGGTTAGTCCTCAAAATGGAATAGTATATTTATAGTTCACTTAAACATAATTCTTGATTATCATGTAATCTCAAAAATATATCAATATGATCCTTTACCAACTAATTGAGTCATTATTGATTCAGATAGTCAAATTATCAAGCTATCCACCATTACATGGTTGAGAAGAATCAGGTATTTCTTTTAGTTGATTTGAGGCAAGGTTATATCTAATGAGGTATTAACCATTTGGCCTAATCTTTACTTAAGAACCAATCTCATTTTCATCCTTCAAAATCGATACTATAGCCATCCAAAGGAACTAAGGTACATCTAACATATTTTATTTCCAAATAAGAAATTGTCACTCTTAATTATTGATAGAGTCCAATTACACATTTTAGGTCTAAAGAAGACATACAAGACATATATATTTATACTTAGTACCATCTAAAGTATTAGCACTATTGATTTCAAGCTTTTGTCAATACAAGGATAAGCATATCACTTTTGGGAAAAATATTCTCTTATCATAAAACATAATTTAATCTTCGATCACTTAATGGTTAAGCCCCCTTACTTCTATTCCCAGCTATGAAATTGTTCCTTTTTAGAAAATCAAAGAAAATCTATACATGATATTAAGAAATGATAACCATGTGGCCCCCTTATTGAAACATCTTATTCTTAACCTGGGGATAAAACTAAAACATTCCTTTTTTCAATAAACCATCACTGATATCATTATTACTAAATATAATTTCACTTATATTGTCTTATCAAACATGGAGCACTATCAATAGCAACTACAATTAATTACAGTCCTCTCAAACTTAATGTTTTATCAACACCTACTTTAATGCATAGGACATAACACAATCCCATCAAAATTAAGTTTTTTACAATACACAATAAATAGGTAATAGATTAAATACCATATCGATGCTAAAAAATGAGGCTCTATCAAAATCAATAAATTACCCTCCACAAAATCCTTTAAGGTATCGAGGAGATTAGACTTAAAGCTATTTCAATCACTTGAACATAATCTGGAACCATTAGGAAGTTTAGATTTAGACTATGCCCTTAAGACTCTTAACTTGGTAAGGACACGCTGAAGGTAGTTCATAAATGTTATAGAATTTGGTATTACAATAGTCGCACACATTTTTCATAAGGGTTTTTTATGTCTTTAAACAATTCATTATGTATTCCCAAACCCATACGCTTATTAACATAAGAAGCAATATATTATGTATAGTGATATTGCATTAATCTCTCTCAATAAATGCATGGTGTACTACATAGTGTTATAAGGCTAGCCATATTCCAATTTATAGAGAAATCATATTCTAATACCACATATCACAATCATATACATATGAGTCTTAATGCAGAAGTGCAGACATAATAGTCCTACCATAGTCATAAGTATCCACATCCACACATATTGATCCTACATATATGCCAATTTTGATACATCATTTACATGGATTTCAATAGCTAGTATAATAGTATTATTCCACTCATCGTAGCAATGTCAACCATAATACCATATAAAAAACTAAGGGAAAACATTAATAAACCCATTGAATTATCTCAATATCCCACACTATGTTTTAAAACTGAACCTCTATAACTTTCTAAAATCATAGGAAAGGTTCATAAGAATTCAATCGACATCTTGCATCCAACCAAAGATAGATCCTTTAGGGATAAGACTTATTTCATCAACTCATATCATAGACACAAACAACTTAAACCTCTAAGTTCTCATAACAATAACAAAGATTCAATGTGCCTGATGTAAAATAAATAACAATCACTTCCTAATTGTTGTGGTTAATCAAATGAATATTAAACAAAAAGACCAGGGTATTAAGCTAATTTCTTGATTGAAAAAAGTAATTGATCACCCAATATTCTTATGAAAAGAGTGAAGATGGAACGAATCCACTAGATTAAATTCCATCAACACTTAATTTCCAAAACCTCCATATATGAAAATTTTATAGGAATAATTAATCCACATTTAACAGCAAGGAATATTTTCATAAGCGATATTATCTTTTATTTTCAAGATAAACTATCATTGATCTTCCTAAGAATATTAGCATTATGAATAACACCCAGTATAAACATACAACCCTATGAATAGAGCCAAATATAAATGGACAACATTATGAATAGAACCCAACATAAATGGACAACATTATGAATAGAACCCAACATAAATGGACATAATTATAGCAAATAAAATAGGGAGTATTAAGACAGGTGTGAGGTAAGATTAAGATCTTCAAAGGCTAAACATAAGCCTCAGAGGAATGAACATGCATGCAATTGACATGACTCTTGCAAAGATTTTGAACTTAAATCAGAAAATGAGACACCATAATTTAACTTTAAGGAAATCACAAATACATCTAAATAACTAAAAAGATGAAACTCTTTTCCCATGTAGCTTTACTAGTAATGAATCTAGACTTCATTATGAACACTTGAAGGCTAAATCATATAGAACATGTAGCGCAAACTAAGGAATAATTAAAATCTTATATTGGTGACTATCTTCATAAGTTTCCATACATACTCGCAAGGGATTATTAATATGTAGATTTATTCTTAACAATGTGATGCAAATGATTTCACACATAAAAGTTGCAAGGTTATCCCATTCAAGAGGTGATTTAACAGGGGAATTAGGTTGATACATAACTCATAAAACAATCAACTAATATGTGCCAATTCTAAGTACTACAACCCTAACAACAAAATATCAAAAACTCATGAAGATCAATCTAAAGTAACTAAGCCGAGAGAAATTTTTTGCTTAATGCTTGGCATGTATGTGATTCTAAGATATTTCAAACAAGGACATATATGCTGAAAAATTTCTAACTAAAAGAAACGTTCCATGTTGAAGAGAAGAAGTACGATATATTGAGGTATACTTGGAGAATGTATTTCTCAGATTCTCAGTGCAACTCCCTTTAGTTTCTTTTCACCCCCTTTGATTTTCTCGCTTTCCTCCTATCATCCCCTCCTCTGGTTTCTCACTCCTCTACATCCCCTCCGCTGCTCCATCTTTTTCTCCCTACATATTACTCTTGTGATTGCTCCTTGTAAATTCCACTGTGACCTCATGATCTTTCCCTAGCAACCATTTTATTTCCTCCTACAATATCTGTGAACAACGAATTCTCCTCTCCTCGAGCGATGATAGAGAGCAATTTTTGTATTTTTATTTCCTCATGTCCTCCTCTTCTCTCTTTCCTCCGAAAATTTCTTCATACCTTCATCTCTATATCTTCATAAAAGAATAGTCTCCAAAGATTTGTGCTCTGAAGTAATTTTGAGTATCTATTTTTTTGTCTTTCCTCCTTCCCACTTTCTACTCCTCCTGATTTTCTCTTTAGATAGCACTGATATGCGTTTTTTCCCCCTTTTGGATCCTTCCACCATTGCATGCATGCATGATTGCATGTTCTTTATATGTAACTGATCCTTTCCAAGATTTAAGGTTAATTGAAATTTGCACATAAACAGGCCAATGACTATCAATTTTTTTTAAACGTGTTAATGTTTGCGGAAAAAATTCTTCCCTCTACAACTGATTATGCCCTCTTGACATAAATATTTTATTGTTTTATTGAAATGAGTTACAGATGCCTCTTTATAGAGGACTTTAGCCTTTACATGAAACTTATGGAATATAGACCGACATGTTTAATTTTTTTATTATTTTATTTTGACCAACATAATTACTTACTAGTAATAGCAAAGATTATCCTAAATTCTAACTCTTAGCTGGTAGAAATTAATAGAACATTCTAACATATACCTCAAATATTGTGTTATATAATTGCATTAAATACAAGTCAAGTAAATACTATGTGGTGTGGGTGCGATGATAGGGAATGTGAATGAATTTGATTAGTTTCATAGTATATTATTTTTTATGTAATATAGGTTTATTTGTTTCTAAGATAGTTCGTTTTTGTGAGTTGTCATAAAGTGCAGGTTTCCTTTTAGTGGAGAAAAGAGGGATCTGTAACAATGTTTCTCACAAGGATTTCTTAATAGATATGGATAGCTTCATTAATTTTCACAAATGTCACGACTCCTAGTTACTCAAGATGCCATTAAAATAAATAATACTATTATTTTCAATATTATAATATTTTAAAATGTATTATATTTGTAATATTATATGAACATAGTTGTAATATTATAATACTTTAAAATGTACACATGAGTCTGTCTAGTGGTGGAGAACTTGTACTTTTTAAAGAGAGGTCACAAGTTCAAATCTTGAAGGGGGTAGGGTATGTATTTGGAGTATGTGGTAGTCTCATATACTGAGTTAATATTGTGGACCATAAAAGAATCTTTACTTTTCTATTGTGGATAAAATATTTTTGATTAAAAATTTTATATAAAAACTTTGTAATAAATGATAATATTTATTTTGCATAAAAATTTCTAAACTTCTGATTAGTTAACAGCTATTAATTTTTGGATGCAATAATAACTACTGAAGGCGGATACTAGAAAAACAATTCAGCTCACTAACGAGAATACTAATAATAAGAATAAAAATTTAGAATTAAATGAGGGAGAGAAGCAAAAGGAAATGCCTAAGAGGAGATGATGAGAGCCGAAATAAAATGTTGAATATCCCATTTGAGGGCCAACAAACAACAAAAAAATCGTTTAGGGATAATTGGTTTCCATAGGTACATAGTCTGATAGGTTAAAGAGAAAGATCAGTTGCAGGCCTTGGAAACGCAAAACCACCCATACTTGAGACGTTTCTTGTAGCTAAGCAAAAACTCGTGCAATATTTATCTTGGCGATACAAACAGCAAAAGACACACTGTTGAAGCCTTCTCTTCCTCTATAAATAAAAAGCACAATTTCTTTAGCGGTACATCTAAACATTTGATCTATCAACTACATTGCTTTGTAACATTATGGATCAAATTAATGTTTTGAAATTTATTGGAGTATTGCTTGTATGGATATAGATTCTAAAGCCTTATGTGGGTAGTTTTTTTACTATGTGGGAAGGGCTTGGGTGTGATGGCTAGGGTGTCATTTGGAGTGGTTGTGGGTTTATTGGCATGAGCTATGACAAAGGATATCAATTTGTATATGAAGGACAACCTTTCTTTCCTTATAATCGTGATGATTGCATGGGTAAAATACATACTAAACTTGCTATCAATACAACCGACTGCTCTATTTTTGGATGGAATAGCCTCTCCATTCATTGCGGATAATCTATGCTTTATCCAAAATACAGGCTTAACAACTATTGCTATCAAACGATGATTATTTTTTTGAATTTAAAAGAAAATAGAATAAAAGAAAGAGAATAATGCAAAAATTAAAATGAATGAAGAAACATAACACACAAAGACAAATGAACACATGATTTTATAGTGGTTCGCCCAAATATGGCTACGTCCACTTTCAGCAAGGGATTCTCATTATATTCATTCTTTGGTTTTTCATACAACACACACACACACATATGTCTAGTATCACTTAGTACAATACTAAATATATCTTAATTTTACCCTTTTACAAGATGCCATGCACATGGCATGCACGGTGGAAGAGATTTTCCTAATTACTAAACATAAGCAGTGGATGCTAAACATAGGCAGTGGTTACAAATGACAACCATCAAAAGGTAACTCCTACCATTACACTTGACTTGGCTTCACATATCTAACCTGTTTGTTACACCTTACAACACTATTCCACTACCACCATTTTCAACTTCTTCCTAATGTAATTGCCACTGTGATAACTAGCTTGGATGCCAAAATAATTTATATGGTGTTTTTATTGACACAGGTTTTTGCTTTCATTGTATAACGCCTCTTGGTGTAATTATACACCCAACTAATGTATAGAAGAATAGGATGGAAAGATGTGGTGGGTCAATGACGGCAGGTCCAACTTCCTCAGAAAGGCACGAGCAATGCCTATTATAGTGTGTTCGACATAAGTGCCAGATTTTTTTGATTCTATTAAAAGGTATTTTTGGATGCGAGCAAACTTATGGGTTTGGAAAATGTGATTATAGCCTCTCTACCCCTATAGTTATACCCTTCTCCTTGATTTTACTTGCCTCATACAAATACCATTTTTTACCGCAGCTCAAAAGTACATTTGGGTTGGTTCAACGAGGCTTTCACCGCATGTCGACCTACTCAAACCCTTTAAATTAAGGAATAGTTGAAGCAACCTTTTAATTAATTATATCTACATATCTCTACTGCTATATTTATCCCTCTCTCTACCTCTCTCTATATATCACTTCCTATCTCTATCTTTATCTATCTCTCCCTCTCTCATTCTCTCCCTCTTTCACTCTCTCTATATATTTATCTCTTCCATTTTTATCTATCCCTCTCTCCTCTCTCTCTTAATATCTCTCTATCTTTCTCTCCATATCTCTCTCCTTCTCCATATCCATCTCCATCTCCATTTCTATCTCTATATCCTTAGCCCCCCCTCTCTCTCTCTCTTCCCCCTATTGCAAACATGAGTCTATTGATGACAAAACCTAGTTATCTTCTTGATTTACAAAAGTTGTGTTTGGTTCCTTGTTGACTTAAAGTTATCACTTCTCCATTTAGACATTTTTTTCACAAATAATATCATTTGCTAAATGGCCTACCAATTGACCCCATGTAGTGCACAAATGTATGCAATTTAAATAGATAAAATTTTAGATGTATGGAAGGTCAATTGGGGAAATTTTGGTCTATTTTTTACAAATATTTTTGCATTTAACATGAGGTCAATTGGTAGAGCATTTAAAAAATGATATTTATTTTTTGATTTTCATTTATTATATTTTAATTTTTAATGAAGATCTAAGATTGAAATTTATTTTTATATTTTATGAAATTACAAATCATAATTAATTATATCTCCATCTCTCTACCCCTATATTTATCTTTCTCTTTCTCTCTATAGAACTTCTTATCTCTATATTTATCTATCTCTCCCTCTCATTCTCTCCGTTTCCCCCCTCTATATATATTTATCTCTTCCATTTCTATTTATTCCTCTCTCCTCTCTCTCTTAATATTTCTCTATCTTTCTCTCTATATCCCTCTCCTCCATATCCATCTCCATCTCCATTTCTATCTCTATCTCCTTAACCCCCTCTCTCTCTCCCCCTCTCTCTCTTCCTCTTTCTATCCCTATCTCTCCCTCTCTCTCTCTCCCTATTGCAAACATAACATGAGTCTATTGGTGATGGAACTTGATTATCTTCTTGATTTAGAGACGTGTTTGGATCCTCATTGATTTGAAGTTATCACTTCTCCATTGAGACCTTTGGTACAAAAACAATATCATTTTCTAAATGGCATACCAATTGACCTCATGTACTACACAATTGTATGCAAAAAAATAGACCAATTTTTTCCCTACTTGACCATCCACACCTCTTCAGTGTACCCATTTTACACCAAGGTGTGATTGCTAGTTATGCCGGGAAGGCATTACTATTTGAACAATGTTCAATTGTTTTTCATTATCAATGGTGCAAACTGATGTACAAGGAATGCAAGACAATCAATTGTCACCATTCATCGTTGTCAGTTTTTTTCATGTGCATTTTTTCATTGTTTGATATTTTTAAAACATGGTAGACCACTTTTTTTAATGTTTACCAAATGAGAAGAGGGGACATCAATATAATTTCTTGTGTCTAAAATGTATGTAGGTAATATTTCAAATTTGTGGGACCCTCTAAAATTTCTCTTGCTTGTTCCTTGCTAAGTCTCCAATCAAGATATACTATCATACTTGAATTTTTAAATGAGTACTTAAGTCACGTGATATTAATACTCTACTTCTTACCCATAATTACTATTTAGTTTTTTCTTTAATCAAAAAATGGTTGGTATTTAGTTTTTAAGAGTATTAATATTTAAATAATATCATAGCAACATATTATAGTTAAAATATATAATGTCTAAATAGTTAAATACATATTTAACTTTTTTTAAATATCATTTTAAATTTTAAGATTTTAATAGTTATTATATTATACTATATAATAATTATATCATATAACGACATATTTTTGGCTGGTGCAGGTGAGGAGGAAGTGGTGACAACAGGAATTTAAGTCTGAAGGTGGCCAATGGACTATATTGGATGTTCATTCGGTTTTAGGTAAACCCACAAAAGTGGTTTACAATTCAAATGAGGAAGGAAAACTTGTAAAATGACTCATGGCAAAATTTTTGATTTTGTGGTTCACTGAATCAAAAAGGTTTGAGCAAACTCCACCACGTGCATGCACGACAAAAACATTTGAAAATCCTTTTGGGAAGGGGTTCAGCCTGAACTCTTGCCTCATTCTCCCTTAGGCACCTCTTTGAAAGTTCAAAATTTTACGCTTTGAAGTTTGGAGTTGAGGATGAAAATGAGGGTACTTCACAAAACCCAATTGGAATCAGTGTCCCTCTAAAACGAAGTTATCCAACAACTAATTTTATTATGTTTTGTTTTATTATACATTTTTTTAGTTTTCACAAAACATAGTTCTTTTCACCAAAATCAAGCCCTATTCGCATATGTGGAAAAAGTAGATTATCAAAAAAATTAGGCCATGAGTGCACCAGATATTGAAGTCCTTGATCCAACAAAAAGAAAATTGAATTTTGATACATACAAAAAGTTACGCATTATACGGTCGCGCTATGTTTGAATTGTAATTGGTTTGACTTCAAAACTTGATTAAAGAAAAACTATTTAATAAAAAACTATCTAACCAATTGGAAGCACTAGATATCAGATTTACAAATATAAATTCAAAGTAATTAGAATTTTATCCTTCATAGAAAAAAAGTTATGTATTATACGGTGAGCCGCCACTTAAAAACAAGTTGCTCTTCAAAACTAGTTTCGAGGAGATGGAATGCAACTTATCTCCAAAAATTAAAAAATATATATTTAGAATCTACGTAAAATTTAAATCCTACTTGTATCATCTTCAAATTCCTACCATGAAGCGAAGCAGAGTCTCGAAAGTGAAGATTTAGCTAAAATACACTTCAGTGTCCAGCTTTTAATAAAGTTAAACTACTATCAGGTGACCACCTTCATAAATTTGATCGACTAAATTAGACAAACGTGTGGGAATGGTGCGATGGGATGCAAATTTTTGTTTGAGGTTATAAAGTCATTTGTTGGTGTAAATGAATCATTCTCTCTAATGGAATTAATGGAGTCTCCTATCAGTCTGTCGTCTGGTAGGAAACTCTGGGCATTTTATGGGTGCATATGGCATGGACATCTAAAGTCGGTGTTTAAGGTGTGGGACTTGTTGGTTCTTGGAGTGGTAGAATTACTGCTTGGTGAGGAGTTTATGTGTTCATCCAAGCATTGGAGGACCAATGCAGCCATTGTTACTAGGGTTTCTGCCGCTCTTGACCTGAAGTGGCACGAGCTATATTCTACTAATTGTGAAGAAGTTGGTGGAGAATCTCAGAGGGTGCCATGGACATGTTAACGCGCATTTTGGTGTTGGGGTACGTAGTCCACAAGATATATATAGAGGGCTCCTCGTTCCACGGAAAAGTGACATATATCCACGACATGATCAGCACATGGTGAAGAGCTAGGCACCACCATGAGTAGGTTTAGACGTAGATTCATCTTCCCGAACACTTCTTGTTTCCGGGAACCATTGTGAAGTGATTTCATGTTGTCTCTGTGTACTTCTTGATTGCGATGGTGTTGTGTCGACCCATGCACTTTTGTGTCAATGTTATATGTTTTATAAATACAGGCGGGTTTTACTGCGGTGGGGGATAGACGGTCCCTGCCAGGGTTGATGCGCTTGGCTCAATACATGAGTTGCCCAGCTTCTAAGCGGCTCAATTTCTGTATAGTTATTAAAGTACGAATGTAATTTTTTTTTTTCAAATGAATTAATATAACATTTATGAATAAAAAATTATATCATATAAATAATAGATTATATGTATTAATTTTTTTTAATTTCATTTTTTTTTAATAATTATTATATTATAATATATATGTAATATATAAATAATTATTTTATATATAATAATAATATTATTTAATTTTTTAAAATATATAAATACATAATAATAAGTTTTTAATAAATATAATTGTTTTTAAGTAATAATATTACTAATTATATATATAATTAAATAAATCAATAAATCACTTATTGACTTTTTACTAAATTTCATTTTATTTTTAATTTTTAAAGTTTGATTTTACTTGTAAAAAGTTAAAATTTTAGTTTTTACAATTATTTTATTTTATTTTTAATATTTTATTAAAGTTTAGTTTTAATTTTTTCAATTTAATTTTATTGAAGAATTTAACTATATTTACATTAAAATTTATAATAATAATTTTATATATTTGTTTAAATTCTATCTTCATTTAATATTAAGGTTGTTTGTAATTCTTATTCATTATATTTTTAGTACATATTTTATTAATATTTTAATTTTTAATAAACTAAAAAAATAATTTTACTTTAATGATATGATATTTCCAATGCATCCATATTGATCAACAATTATAAGTTGATTTGATTATGTGGCCAAAGTTTTTCCCATCAACGCTTATATCACACTTTGTGATCCATCATCAAGATAAAGAGTTGAAGGAGATGAAAAGTGGTAAGTTGCAAACCCAAATCATCTTTAAGAAGGGTTGAGAGGGAGAGGAGTTGGCACAATATACAAGGAGACTCTAAAAAATGCATAAATAAAATAAATAATGGAAAATTAAATAAAGAGGATACAATAAATGCATACTAAAAAGAAGAGTGAGAAAGACAAATGAAACAAGAACAAGAATAAAGAAAATAATGCATAAGGATAAAGATATGAAACCATTAAATAGATATAGAAGAATCATTATGATAACTATCTCTTTCCAAATCATCAAATTTTGTAAGATTCCACTTTTTTGAAGCACTAACCATCAAGGGGACTTGGCCTTCATGTTGGTTGTCAACCTTTGGACCTAGTCACCACTTCTTTACTTTGGATTCAAATTATCCCATAAATCAATAAATTCAACTATAAACATCTCTAATGTCTTCCTAATCCTATTCATGTTAAAAAATCACTTTATCAGGTATAATTTGCATCCTATCAATTTGATTATAAATCCAATACTTTTAATTTGTACCACATTTGCAAAGATACATTTTAGGTATAAGCTAGAAAACCCTCACATACCCTGATCATAGTGTCTAAAATCAACCCATTTGGTCACAATTCTTCATCATCGCATCTATCAAGTGAACCCATTTCATGATCCCATGTCCCTAGTTTATTTCAAATCTTACATTTTTTAGGAAAAAGGTGTGTTGTACACCTTGCATAATGTTTATAATGTAATTATTTATTCATTATGTGTATGGTTCACCTAGGTGACCTAAAAGTACGTGTATCACTAGGAGTTAATATTCTTGGGGCCACTTTATGTTGTATGTAACATTGGGACACGAGTTAAGTTGTAAAATGTAATTATTTAATATTGGGGAAAATAATTTAAATTAAATACCTAATATTAAATATGGGGACATGGTTTTGTAATCTCATGGTTTTAGTCACATGGTTTTATGTAATACCACATGGTGGTTTTGTGGGAGATTGTTTCTATAAAAGAAACCACAAGGGTAGTTATTTAGGTTGGTCATTTTGCAAGTTAGCTCTTGGTAGCATTTGTGAGGGTTTGAATCATGGCATGGGATGTGTGGTTACATGCTTGTTCACATGGATTGCTTGGATAGGGCTTGATTTTTCAATGGTTTTCATGGAGACTCTGAAGATGTATTGTAATCTTTATTGTTGAATAATATATGAGATATGGATGCTTTTGGAGATAGGGTTTTTCCCTCTTGAGGATTTTCCTAGGGTATATTTTTTGTCATCTTTGATGGGTATGTTGTCTATCCTCTTGCATGTGGATTTTGAGTACTTATTTGCATAGATTTCTCTTTTGGGTTATGTGGAAATTGTCATTAGATGGCTGCAAGTTTCCTTTCATTTGGTACTAGAGCCATGGTTGTGGTTGTATAACCCTAGGTTGAGAAAAATCTTGAGTTTAAATCTATACATTGCATGAGAGAATGAAAGACATGGCAAGATATGAGGATTTTTTAGGTTTTTTATTACAGATCTAAGGGTTTTGGGTTTGTTGTTATGATGGGTTGTTTGCAGATTTGGGGTGTGAGAAATATTGGGTCAAAAGGGTTTTTTGGTTATGCATTCAAATGAGGGTTTTGTGGGGGAAATTTTGTAAATGATCTCCCAAGAAAAAATGGACCTCATGGTTGGATTCAGGTTGGCCAAGAGATGAAGATTGATATAAAATTTGACATATTTTTGTGACTGTGAAAAAAATTGAAAAAAATTGCCCTCCTATCCTTGTTCGATCGTATAGTTGTCAATTTTGGTTTGCAGAAAAATAAAATTTAAAAATTATGATATTCCCATCAGTCAAAAATTTTACCCTACAAAAAGAAATAAAATTATTATCAGTAAAATGCCGATAGAAAAAGTTTTAATTGATTTAAATATATATATATATATATGGAGGGGACCCCCACCGCGTACTCCCCTGCTAGACCTACTAGTCATTTCATCATTTGAAAGGTATCTAGCAAGACCAAGCAATTGTTGAAATCATTGGTGATCAAGAGAAATTATTATCAAATCAAGAATAGTAAGAGAAAGTTTATTGTAGAAATTTGATAGCAGAGCAACATCTCAAGTTTTATGTCATTTTGTTCATGTTTATGCTATCATTTTATTTTTAAGGACTACCCCTTGTAGGTATTTCAATAAAATCAAGCCTTGAGGTGATGTGCATGAATTTAGTCCTTTAAGGAAATTAGATTTGAGTGGTGAGTTGCTGTCCATTGTTGATTCATCATTCATTTGTCATTTAGTCTCAAAACGATAAGCTCTTTTTCAACTTTGTCATTGTGGAGGTGGAAACACCAACACAGGGTTTGACCAAGGTGATCCCCTATATGGCACAACCCTTCCTCTCTCTTTGAATGTGTAGGTTACAAATCTACAGAAATTTAGAGGAAGATTAAAGATCATTTATTCATTATTGCATTCAAACCCTAAAACTTGAGAACATACAAAAACTCAGTTATCTCAACATCTGACAAAGATCAAACCATGAGCACCAAAAGGAAGAAGACTCTTATCAGGCTCCAAAGGGTTGTGAAAACAAATCTTAAATTGGTCAACAAGGACATAGTCACCCTAGGCGACTTAGTCCTCAAAAATTAAGCTCAGATTTGAATCATAGGTGCATAATACTTTGCCTTTTCAGATCTGGTCTTAGAATTTGACTTGCAGTTTCCAATATTCTTTGTATTTTTATTAGAATGGTGTAATTTCATAGTCATTTAGCTACACCATTTCACTTTCATCAAAATAAATTTCAAACATCGAAAAAAATTCAAATCTAGGGCTCGTTTACTCACCTTCAAGATTGCAAGTCAATCTAATTCCCTTACCGATCTAAATTCTAAAGTTTTTTAGTGAAAAATGGATTATCCTAGTAAAAGCCTAGGACTACTTTTCCCACATTACAGGTATCAATTTTATAGAAATATTTGGCTCAATCAAAGTAAAGTATATTAACACCATTTTGTGGTAATTTATTGTGTAAGATTGTTACAAACTAGTGAGTATTCCTTTACTTTTAGGCACTAATTTATCATTGGAAAAATTCCATAAGTTAGATGATTATTTGGATGATACGTATAATTTTCCTTATGATTATGTTGTAAGTACTACAATGTATGCAATGGTATGCACTATATTAGGCAATTCCCAAGCAATGACAATTCTTTGCAAGTTTATGTCTAATAACGAGAGAGCATTAAAATTATGGTAAGAGGGTATGCATTTAATCATTTTTGAGGAATATATGATCATCACTTATATTATTTTAGTTATAAAAATATGGGAAAGTTATTGGACAAAAAGGAATTTTTAAATTCTAAATAGGTTGGTGATTTGGACAGCTAGATGTTTATTAGTGGCTATGAGTTTTCTCTATTTGGTAGTGGCATCAATTAGATGAGTAAGAGACAAACTAAAATTTATTTTTTTACCACTCAAGTAGAGTCTATGAATACTAAACATGCCTATAAGGAGATAATATGGCTAGAAGGATTGTATTAAGGATTTAAATTTTATTGCATGGTGGTTAAGATTAAATGTGATAGTTAGACTAATTATTTAACTATGAATAAAAAGAATAACAAGTGACGCAAGCATCGAGTTCATGTCGGAGAGCGTGATGCATTTTGAGTTAGAGGAGAAAGTAGATAAAAAAGCAGTGACCATTCTTGTCATGCAATTAATATATTCGTGTTAAAGGGTGCAAAAATATTGTTTCAAGCTCAAGAATCTAATTGCTCTAAATGCCATTAGATCTATTTTTACTCTAGCACTATGAATTTTATGATAGCAACATTTGAAATTAAAGTTGAATACAATGTATGAACTATGAACCACCATTCTCAAATTACAAATCTCTTGAACTGGTTAGATTCTAGAGACCATATGTACAAGCTTCATTAATTTGAGAATTGTATACCTAGTGGCTAGAATGGAAACCTTTGGTTGTCTTGTCAATCAGGGTTCAAATTGGAGGGTACAAACAAATGAATTGTAGTGAGAACGTGATAAGACATTTAAACAAATTTTGGTGTGCTTTAGGCTAAGACAATTTGAGACAAACTAAACAAAAGACTTGGTGTAGCACCCCTTGAATTGATTTCCGATAGGATCTCTAGTGGTAGCTTTCTTATGTGAGAGCATATGCTACAAAAACCTACATAGAACAACTAATTAACTTTATTTGAATGAAAAAAATTAAGGTATAAAATTTATCTAACTATATTAATAAGATGAAGTCTTCTCTTATTCTAAAATCTTACTTTCATAGGGTCTTGAAAGCTGAAGTTTTGGTCAACATTTATTAGTTCATCACTAGTATGGTAAATACAATTTTCAAAGGAGAGGCTAAGAAAAGTGTTGTAGCGGAATATGACAGACACATCTATCTTTAAAAAGTTAGTTTTTGGTTGTAAAGTGTTGGAATAGTCCAATTTATTTAGGAAATTCTTCTAGAAAACTTGGCAAGATATACAAATGGACCTTTAGGTACTCAACCAAGAGCAACAAAACTTACAACGATATGAAATCTATAACAAATATATGTTTTTCTTATCTTTGGAATCTGATTTATTAAACTAAGGGGGTAGCTGGCATGATCTCAAGATAATGTAATCTAAAAAGGCATATGTTTAAAATATAATGAAATCTTAGTATCATAGTGAGTTGAGCTTGTAGAAAGAAGATAATGACATTGCCTTGGACTAACATTATAGAAAAGAAAATTATTGCAAAGAGTTTTGAAAAGCAATTTAAACTTATTAAATAAATAAGACTTTACCAACTTTACCCACAATTGTAGCTTTTTAAATAAATTGTTATCTTTTTCTGGTGCTCCCTTCCCAATGTGCCATTAAAGAGGATGACAGAGACAAAAGTCTGAATGATATAAACTAGGTTTCCTTATTTGAATGACGGGGAACCCAATGGCCTGAAATTAGGTGTTTTAACTATTAAAAGAATGGAATTATTTAGTTACGTACTTTCTTTTTATAAAAACTTAATGCGTGGTGTTGAATTAAAATCCGCACGGTTTCCTTATTTGAACGACGGGGAACCCAATGACCTGAAATTGGGTGTTTTAACTATTAAAAGAATGGAATTATTTAGTTAGGTACTTTTTTTTATACAAAATTAATGCGTGGTGTCGAATTAAAATCCGCACGTCTCTTTCGTGTGCGCTGAAAAACACTGAACAAGTAAAAAGAGTGGACAACCCACGAAAGGCTCGTGACAATAGTTTCTTCAGTCATGATCTCTTCGCTCAGCAGCATTGGTGATTGGGATCCCAATGACAGTATGAAGTGACAACTCAGGTGAGATTTCCTTAAGCAAGCCATCATAACTTTTGTGTGATCTGACACTAGTCATGTGTCAGGATGTCACATGAGAGATGTTTGTCTCAGGATATCCGGATCATGGCGCTTGGAAATGTCTGTCGTTGTCTACAAGAACTGGAGGTTTGATGAAGAAGGATAATAGCCATCCATTTATTGTTGGGGTTTATATTAGGTGTTGAAATTTCTCGACAGAAGGTATGAAAAATGCAGAGGAATAGCAGGAGAAGATAAAGGAGCGGAACATAGGCCGAGGCTTACGATTGAAGGCTACCCTTTAGCAGTTTCAGCAGTTTCAGAAACTTATTTACTCAACTATAGACATAACTTCCATTTCTCTATCAGTTTCAGCAGTTTCAAAAACTTCTTTACTCAATTTTTCTCCTTCTACCTTTGAAGCATTTTCATAGACCAGTGGGAGTTGGTCCTTATTGGTATCTTGTTGTGTAGTCTCAGGCGTCTCTTCTTTCTTTGCTGAGATGTCCTCTGGAACATCAGGGTTCATCTCCTTGAAAGATTCTTCTATGGTATCCCTGTCGGAAGTTTGCCCTTCCGTAAGGGTTTCTTTTTGTGTAGCTTCAGGGATCTCTTGTTTCTTTCCGGAGCTCTCCTCTGGAACATCAAGGGTCACCTCTGTTTCTTCCTTGAAAGATTCTTCTACGGTACCCCTGCAGGAAGCTTCCTCTTCCTTGGGTATTTCTTTTTCTGTAGTCTCGGGGATGTCATTTTCTATAGCTTCAGGAATATCTTGCTGCTTTGCTAAGCTTTCCTCACTAACGTCACGAGTCCCCTCTGCCTCTTCCTTCTCAGATTTTCCTATGCTATCCATGTGAACAGTTTCCTCTTTTTTGGAAATTTCTTTTTCTGTACCTTCGGGGGTCTCTTGTTTCTTTGCTGAGCTGTCCTCTATAACATCAGGAGTAACCTCCGCTTCTTCCTTCATCGATTCTTCTATGGTATCCCACTCAGAAGTCTCTTGTTTCTTTGCTGAAGTTTCATTCATGGCCCCAAGCGTCTCTTGTTCATTTGGAGCTTCAATTTCTTTAATATCAGGGATCTCTTCTTCCTTCAACGCATCCTTCTCTGTCAAATCTGAAACAGGGCAATTCATGGCTTTTGGCACGTCTGGCTCATCCAGAGTCTGCTCAATATTATTCCCTTCATTTTGATGGATCCGTTCTTTTGAAGTTCCATTCTCTTTAACATCGGGTGTCTCTTCTTCCTTCAACATTTCCTCATCTTTTGAATCTGTAGGAGTGGAACTGTCAAGAGGTTTCAATTTGTCTTCCTCGTCTAAAGTCTTTTCAACAATAAGCCCTTCCATTTTTTCATCAACAGACTGCAACATCCATAAAAATCAAAATTCTTTTAGCAACATAAATTGGCTTACCGGTACCAACTCCATCCTTCTGCATCTAGAGTTTTTTTTCATCGTTCTTATCATGGAAGACTCCACTTTAATTACAAAAATCTACAATATATCGTTATACACCACCGGGACAACCACAACTTGGCCACTTTTTCACAACTCATATGAGAAACAAAACCCAATCACCGAACGTCTCAAGGAAAGCGACCATTTGTCTTTGTTGACAGTTAGGATGTGCTTCTGAAGATTTCGAAGGCTCCAAGGATAACATCGCACAGCCGTTGTGAACCCTGGGCTTTCTCTTCTTCAATCTCTTTTTCGGCGGGTCTGGGTTGTGAACCGTGGCTGTGAACCTGAGCTTGCAAAATAGGAATATGCTGAAAAAAATGCAAATTTCTATTTTGCAGTCTCAAATTCGCAACAACGGTTCACAACCATCTCAAAAGAAAAGCAGATTGGGAAGAGCAAGCCCAGGTTCACAACCATCATTGACAGACCCACCATCCGGGAGGTGAGCAGAGCACTACATGTTTCAATGAGGTACCTTATTTATGCTTGATGTATCTATATATTATAAGTCTACCTAAAACTTGTTTTGTGTATGTTGTGACATAATATGTTATGTAGCATTGGTGAAAAATGTATTTGTACCGTGATTAATAAAATTATGGTAGATTTTTTATGTAGTTGTTCTATAGATCATAACTTTTGTGAGCACTACATGTTTGGAAAAATAGAATAGTGTTTAGTTTAATTTTGTAAGTTCTAGAGCAAAGAGATTTTTAGAGCTTATTCACAACAATATTTTTGACCTTTTGGATGTTGCTCCAATTAGTAAATATCTTTATTATGTTTCATTTATTAGTGAATACTCTTTTATTCATGGATTTATTTTCTTAGGAATAATTCTAAAGTGTGTAGTGAGTTTAAGGATTTTACGGTTCTTGTTGAAAGTTGGATGGATTAAAAAATAAAAGTATTAAGGTCAAGGGTGATAAATACTCTAGATAATTCTCTAATTTTTGTAGACATGTAGTTGTGATATTGAAGGCAACACCTTATACACCATAGAAGGATGACACTAGAAAAAGGATGAATATGAGTTTGATGCACAAAGTAGAAGTATGTTGAGTAGTAGTGAGCTTGACTAGCATTCATGGGCCAAGGTTGTAAGTATTGCATGTTACATGATAAAATAATATCCTTATTTTTCTCTAGTAGATAAGATAGCATACAAAGTTTGGATAGGTAATTTCACATTAATTTTTTTGGTTACAAGGATTCATTCATATGCCTAAAGAAAAATGGTGTAAGTTAGATTTAAAGGTTAAAAAATGCATTTACATTGTTAATGCCATTATTGTTAAGGGTTGAATGTTTGGAATCCTCTCATCTAGAAAATGGTTTATTCTAGACATGTAATTTTCAAGGATCTTAGAGTTATTTTTTATGTTACCTAGTCATAGAAAAGAAGACCGTGTATTTTGAAACTAAAATAGAGAAGTAGAAAGATACATAGGTGGAATAACTTGTTGGATAAGAGGATGTAAAGGAAGAAGAGGTTTAGATTAGAGAGTTTAGAAGAAGAAAACAATCCTTTTACTACACCCTTGAGAAGGTTCACAAGGTAAAAAATAATAATTGACAAGTAGAGCCCACTAGATTTCTATTGTGTATCTACTTCAACTTGTATTGATGATGAAACTAGATCTATAAAGAAAACCATTTTGTTGAAGGGACATGATTCTTAGATGGAAGCCACGAAGGAAGAGATGATGACCTCAAGAACATATGAGACATGAGATTTAGATTTTCCTAAGCAAATGAAGCCCATTGGACATAAATGGGTATTTAGAAAGACCTTTGAAGTATATAGATAGTTGGGGAGGTACAAGACAAGACTAATGGTGAAAGGTTACTCCTAGGTTTAGGGGTTGATTTCAAGTAGAATATTTTCTCCTATTGAAAAATTATTTTCTATTGGATTTGTACTTTATATTCCTATGGTGTACGATAGAATAAATGGATGTTAAAAGTTTTTTTTGAATGAAGATCTCAAAGAGGAAATTTATATGAGATACCTTGAAATTTTCATGGTAAAAGGAAAAGAAAACATGGTTCATAGGTTAAAGTGCTATTTATATGGTTTGATGTACTCACCTAAAATATAGTATATCAAAAGCCTGATGCGTTTGCATTGCAACATATTTGTTAAAAAATAATGACTTAAAAACCTAGACAAGTTTCATCTAAGGGGTTTAATTAAAGGGGATTAGTGTAAATGGTGGATTGAGTTTTCATTGTTTAAATGTTTCAATCTAACCAACCCTTTTACTAAGAGTAAAACTTGTTTCTAAAAGAAGTATTTTTGTTATTGTTTTATAAAAAAAAAAAAAATATAACTAGTAATATTTACAAGTGTTTATCTTACTAAATAATATTGTAAATGCTAGATTTGGCTTAAAACTAGATTAAAAAATATAAAATATAATATTGTAAATGTTAGATTGTAGGTGAGAGAATGAGGGAGACAAAAATATATAAAATAATTAAAAAACAAATAGAAAGATTAAAAATGAGAACAAAGAAAAGAGAACTAAAAAACCAAAGAGGCAACTAAAAATCAACAAAGAAGCCTAAAAAGGATTAAGGGAAACAAAAAACAATATAAACTCAAAACTAGAAATTCAAATTGAGAAACCTATGATAAATCTAAAGCAACGAAAATTAAAAGAAAAATATTATATTTTATTACATTATATAATTGCTAGTTTAAGATTATAATAAAATAACTTAAAAAGACCCAAATGTTTATTAATAAACCAAAAAATGAAAATGAATTGAAAAATAAATTAAAAACTAAATTCAAAGAGAAACAAAATAAAATAAAACATTATAAATAAAAAGATAAAAGATTAGCTAATAAATAAGAGAAAAGATTTAAAAGCAATAGAAAATAATAAACTAAAGAAAAAGAATACAAGGAAGATAAATCAATAAAGCAACATTAAAAAAGAAGAAACCACAACTTAATGAAAAAACCAAATAAAAGACAAGAAGAAAAAGAAAAAATATTCCCCAAACTAAAAGTAATAAAGGAAATATGAAGAGAGGTAAGAGCAAAAAGAAAGCTAATGGTCCATATGGGATGGTAATGTTGGTTTTATAGCTTCTTCATGGTCTCACTGTATTAAGCCAAAGCATAAAGGTGGACTTGGACTTATCAATCCCCAAACCCAAGGGATTTGCCTTGCTGCAAAATGGATTATAAGAGCTGCTAGTGGAAATGAACCATGGAAGGTTTTAGTTCATCAACAAATCATGGATGCTTCTATTAAGAAGAAGTGGCAAGGGGTTTGTTGGCTTGATAAATTGTTGTTGCCCTTTTCTTTTAAAAGTAGAGCTTCTTTTCCCCTTCAATCAGTTTGGAAAGCATGGCAAAAAGTTACCAAGTTTTTACATTGGAATGGTTCGTCTTTGCAAAATAGGTTTAGCTTTGTTTCGATGTCCATTTGGTGGAACAAATTAATCATGTACCATGATCAACCTTTAGCTTTATGCTTCCCAATACACGCTTACTATTTGTTTAAAAAGGGGGTTAGACAATTTAAAGATCTTTGGGATTTTGATCTTTTTGAATGGGCTCCTTGGTATAAAATTAAGGAGCAGTATGGGTTGAGTTCTAGTTTTTATTAAATCTCTTTTGTCGGTGGATCTAACTATGAAGTTCTGTACTTCAAGGGATTGCTATTTTTTTCAATATTGGAAATGGTTATCTTATCGTCAAATCAATAATTTTCCTTTGAAACACATATATTTGAAGCTTTTGCCTAGTTGCAATATTGCTACTCGTTTGAACGAGAAGTGGAAATGCAGATTTAGCATCAAATTTTGGTGTAAATTAAGTGCTCAAATATGGCGTTCTAAAGCTGATTTTGATGCACAAGTGTTGGTTTGGAAAATATTGCACTGCAAGCTACCTGTGGGGGATAGATTGAAGTGCATTATGGTTCAACCAGCAGGCTGTCCTTTTTGCAAGGGTGTGCAAAGTTTGAAACACATTTTTTGGGACTGCATTTATGTTAAAAGGCTTTGGTTTTCAGTTTTTAGAGATTTATCTACTATTTTTAATCATGATTTGCCTTGGAAAGAGGCTATTTTTGGCTTTGGCATGCAGAAAGATGTGATTGCTAATTCTATTCAACATGTTGTTTTGAAAAATATATGGAGGAATAGGTGTGCTGCAATTTTTTTCTAGTAACTCTTATCAGGTTGTTGGGACTTTACAACTTTACTCTGACATATATCTACAGGTGATTGTTGTTTTCTCACAGATTCGGGTTATAGGTAAGAAGAATGAGCAGGCTAAACAAAGGCTACAACAAATTAAAGTGCAGATAGTGAAGTTTCAACTGGACAATAAGATTGAGCATTGTAAAAATGTTATACAACTTTTGTAATTTGTCTTTTTGTGGTTGCTTCTTATGGTTGATGCCTTTTACAGCCTCTGATATTGTCATTCAAATTATGTATATCTGGTTTTGTCTAGTTTTTTTGGATAGTTTGGATTTTAGCTACTGTCGGTAGCTTTATTCTTGTAATTATTTCTACTTTGTTTGATAAAAAAGAAAAGAAAAAGAAAGCTAATAAGTAAGCCACTTAATGAAACAAATAAACCTAAAAATAAAAATAAAAAATATTAAAAACCCAACCTTAGAAAAAATAAATTAAGGAGAAAACAAGAAATGAAACAGACATAATAAACTAAAAAAGAGAGATTGACTAGAAAAAGGTGAAAAAATGAAAAATTCCAAATGAAAAATATCATAAAATGATAAATAAATAATTGAAACTACAATAAAAATAAACCAAGATGTATATTAAGGAAATAATTAGAAAATATAAAACTAAGAAACCCAAACACTAAAAATAGAAGCAAATGAATATAAAGAACAAAAATGGGATGAACACTAAATACAAAAGATTATAAACAAACAAAAATAATAAATAAAACAACCTAGATAAATAAAAACAAAGAGAAATCTTAAGCAAAGACTAAATAACCACAACCTCAAAAGAGAAACGACACCAAAAAAAAAAATTAATACAAAGAGAAATGAGATGAAAAACATTTTGAAAAGAGAAAATAAAATGAACACAATGAACAAATGACCACAAGAAAGAAAGGACACAAAGGAAGATTGAAAAGGAAAAGAAAAGAAGGAAAATAACGAAAGAACAAAAAAGGTGAAACATAAAAGAGAAGGGCCACACCCTCGAAGGACCACAGAATGACCAAAGGGCGATGAAGAAAGAAAGGGGGAGGTGAGATAAAGGGGGGCAAGATGCAGAGGAGGGAAGAGAAAGGAAGAGAGAGGGGGAGCGAAGAAGGAAAAGATCCACCAGGACGAGGGAATCAAAGGAGAGAAAGGAAGAGAGAGGGGGAGCAAAGAAGGAAAAGATCCACTAGGACGAGGGAATCAAGAATGACTAGGAGGGTTTTTAAGGCTTTCTATAAGGGGTTGCCAAGAGAAATTGAGATTCCAACCTCCGTCACGGTTGAGGTTGGAGGGGTGATGAAAAATACCAATGGCCTCTTTGAGCTTCTTCTTGAAGTAGTTATCTTCTTTGAACAAGATTTTTGTGTTTTCCAAAGCAATGTGATACTTCATTTTGGAAGAGTTCTCAACAAGGGCCAATTTTAGGACACACTCATGTCTTAGGTCAACACTGTGTTCTTTGATATGGGTGTTGATAGAGCGACCTGTTTCCCCTATATATGGAGTACCACAAGAACACACTACTTTATAGACACCAGCATTGAGGAGGAGATCTTGAGGGTCTTCAGGGGAAGGGATAAGATTCCTTAAAGTGGAAATGGGCTTGAAAGTGCAAGAGAGGCCCTTTTTTTCAAGAATCTTGGCAATTTTGTTGGAGATCCCTTCAACATAGGGTAGGGTAGCCACGGAGAGGGAGTGGGAGGATAGGGCCATAGGCTTAGAGGTGAACCTAGCTTTAGCTTGATTGAAATCCCTATTGATGTGTTTCTTTTTTAACCCATTTAATGAGAACGCATGGGTTAGGTGGGCTAGTTCTTGGTCTATGTGATCATCGTCACAAATCATGAAAGCTCTAAAAGCCAAGGTTTTGAGGATACCGACTTTTTGGCTAGGGTGATGGTAAGAGGAACAATGGAGGTAAATATCAGTGTGGGTGAATTTACGAAAAATCAAACGAGCTAAAGAACCATCAAGTTTCTTGGTGAGAAGGATATTGAGCAAGGGGAGTTGTTATCATTTTCGATTTCCTTGGTAAAAGAAATGCATGGGGAAATGTTGTTTAAGTGAGAATGGAATTCTTCAAGTCTCTCATGCCCATGTGACCAAGGGGAGTTGGAATTCCACATTAGTTTAGAAATAATATTTTCTAAACTAATGCAAGGGCTTCCAGAAGTCCTAACTTTTGACTTGGAAGTTCGTTTAGGCTCAAATTTTATGGGGAGATACATTATGAGGAGTTGCTTAGATTTCCACTAAAACTCAATTCAGTTGGTGGCATTTTTTACACTTTTTCTAGGCCAAAATCTTTCATCTGGTCCCTCAAAATCAACTTTTACTATCTTTTTGGGGTTTTTAGAAAGTTGTTTTTTTAATAATTTGGAACTCACATTTCCAATTTGAATTGTGAGTTGAAATTTACTGTCACCATATTGGTAGGAAGATACTTGAAAAAAATTGAGCTCAAAGGACATGTGTAATTACCAAAAATGGTGGTTTTGGGGTTTTTTGATTTTTTTTAGTTTTTTTAGATATAAGGGTGTTTTCTTTCATTATACTAATAGAGAGGAATAATACAACAATATGGATTTGAAGCAATTGTCTATGTACTAATTTTATTTTTAGAAATAGTGAAAAGATAATGTTAATAGTTTGTTTGGTTGCATCATAAACTAAAGATATAAGATGGGGAGTGAAATGGGAAATTAAACAAAGTAGAAAATATTTAAATTAAAAATAGAGTTTAGTAAATGAAAGAGGAAATAGAGAAGATCCTATAAAATAACTTGGACAGTTCACTATCTAGGACACTAGTGTGACACACTATCATCCAATCTATGTGTTGGTGTTCAATATACATGCTTACAATCAAAATGGATGTAAAACCCAAACTTTTATACTAATATTGAGGATACCTACACATAAGGACACAAGGAAAATAATAAAATGCTACCACACATATTGTAGATGAAAACAAGTTTAAAATCACTTTAATCTAATGACTTTAAACAAAATAGATGAAAGTATGATGAGAGGAGAAGAGAATCAAACCTTCATATATTTGAGATGTATCAAGTACATACAATATGAGAAGGAGATAAATAGAATGGATACTTAGGATATTTTATTTAGACCAAGCTCCTACTTGGCCTTTTGGCAACCTCAAATAGCTATGGAATGAGGAGAGATTGAAATGTGTGTGCTAGAAAACCCTATGTGTGTCTAAGAATTAAAAACAACATTATTAATATAAATCTATTGATGCAACATCCCTAGTTTGTGGGGATAATCACCCTTGTGTGTATGTGATATGGGACAAGTGGTAGTGATGGTCACGAATATATATGCCAAGAGAAATAGGGAAGTAAATGATAAAGGAATAACTTTAACAATATTGAAACATTTCATCGGGCATTGGTAGTGCATTGGGCATCGTGCTTTGGACATCTGAGATATGTCTTTCATCAAGCATTGGTAGTGCATCGAGCATCAAACATTGAAGATATGCCTATGTCTTTTATCAAAGATTGGAGTCTAGCTAGTTTGCTTCGACAAAAGTGAAGGAAGGATAAGGTAGAAGTGAAACCTAATCCCCGATAAGTCTAAAGGAAGGTCGGGCTTCTTTGTTTGTGGTTCCACCTTAAAGGCTTTACCAAATGTAAAGAATGCAAACAGTAAGAAGGAAGAGCGATGCTAGACCCTCGAAACAAAGTTTGTTGAGGAAATTTTGAGGAATTCGAACATTGGAGATATGTCTTTCATTGAAGATCAAAGTCCAACTATTTTGCTTCCACATAAGTGAAGGAAGGATTTAAGGTAGAAGTGAAATCTGATTCCCGACAAGTCTAAAGGCATGTCGAGATTCTTTTTCGGGGTTCCACCTTAGGCTTTACCATATGTAAAGCACACAAACAATAATAAGGAAGAGCAACGCCTTACACTCAAAACAAAGTTTGAGCTAGGCAGTAGGAAATATTATCATGTAAATCTTTCAGCTGGTTCAAAAGCATAAATTAGGCCCTCTTGGGCACTTTTGTAATTACTTGCTATTATTTTAATATAATATATAGGCTATTAGCCTTTTTCCAAAAAAAACAATATTGAAACATGAATGAAAACATAAAAAATCTTGTTTATATGATACTACCAAAATATAGAAAGGAGATACATGAGTAATGTACAATAGCATTTTCCCTTAGCTAGCTTCAATAATGGAGGTCTAATCAACAAATTTTAGCCAACAAACAGAAAGAGAGTTGCATGTGTGTAGTTTTTTGGAAAAATATGGCCCTTGAGAGGGAATGAGAAGAATGTGGGTGAGATTTGAGCATAGAGGTACTTTCAATAGACATGTGTTATATTAGGTAGGAGCAAGTAGCTAGGTGATAATTCAATGGACCAAATATCTAAAATTCATGATGATAAGATATCATGTCAAACAAATATTTGTGCATCATGCTAACATCCTAGATAAAATACTCAAATTTTGGATAGCTTCTTTAGATCAACAAGAAATATTAGCATGTGATAGATGAATTGGAAAATAGGTGAAGAAAAAAGCTAGGTTTATTATCTTAGTACATTTTAAGGCATGATAAGATAGGAGACACTAAAGTGAGTGCAAAACATAGTATGAAAATTGTAAAGTATGTAATATCCATCATTACACAAATTAAATACTAAGAAATATCATCATAAAATTATACTATAGAGGATGCATAGTATATTTTAAAGTGAGCGAACCTTGACCCTAGGCTAAGAACCTACAAAGAAAGCATAATACTTTAAGACCACAATATTAGAAACCATAATCCTACAAAACTAATATGTTGATCTAACACTAAAAATCCATAGAATAAATCTTGTATAGTGAGAAGGATGTGATGAATAAAAGGTTTTATCAAAGAGAATAACTAATGTCACAAGGAGAAAATATGTAACTAGAATGAAGAGAAAGGAACTCAAGACAAACAACATAACTAAAGGTCTAGCTTACTCTCTAACTAGGAGTCATGAGAATAGCTAGTAAAAATGTATTGTTTAGACAAGTGTAATTTATTGCTAGGTGATTTAAAATTTTGGGATCACTTTGACTATTGTACTTTGTTGCTAGGTGATCCAAAAAATAGTTACTTAGATGCACCTCATTGATCAATCACCATGCCTATGCTTTAACTAGATATATGAGTTGATGGTATGAAATTTTCTAAGGGAAAATGGATGCCCCCTCATGTTATAACTTCAAATTTTTAAGGTAAGAATAGGAAAGTTTGAAAATTTTAGAATCATGAGAATAGAAAATACCCACAACCAAGTTGGGGAAAATAATATGCTATGAAAAGTTTGATAATTTTTAGAGAAAGAAATTTCATAAAACTGCACTTTAAAATGTTATTAAAGAAAATAATAATGAAGTGAATAGAAAATGATAGATAAGAGGGTGGAGCCTAGATCTACATAAAATATACCATGAAAAAATAGAAGCTACTTGCAAGAAATGGCCATTTTCATTGACAAGGTGAAGAAGAAAACATTTTGAAGATTAATTCTTTTTTAAATCTTTATAAATATAAAAATATTTTAAATTTTATTATTCATTTTCACTATCCACCCTATAGAGCTAAAATCTTTGAGAGTGATTCTATAACAAAAATTCATCAAAGATGTGATTTTTTCCCACCTAGACTATATGAGCTTTGAAAACTAGTCTACCAAGGGGTCTAGTTGAGGGAGATAAGTGAATTATTTCAATTTTTGTTATATTTTCTTATCATTATTTTAGAATGTGGGACCCATGTTCCATGCTAGTGTTCCCCACATGCACTAGAATATTGTGTGCATATCAGTGTCTAGTAGATAAGTTAGTATCTTAGTGTGGTATGGTGCCAACAATGGAAGAAAAATGAACACCTTCTTTGAAAGAATAATTAGAATAAAATAATGTAGAAGTGGAATTTTATAATAGAAATTAAATTTTAATATATATTTTTATTTGAATTTCATAGAGTCTATTAGAGATACAAGAGAGACTAGAGAGTGAGATGCTCACCCTATTGTGAGGTCATGAGGTAGAGCTAGCACAACCTAAGATGACACATCTATGGTACCCTGAGCTATATTGGGTATACCACATATGATAATCAAATTCTTGTGGCCTTGATGGAGATATGGGATGTATATGCATGCATATTTTGATTATTGACATGAGAGATAATTTTATGCTAGAGGATGTGTACTAGATTTTGTGACTATTTATATTAGGCTAGTAAGTAGCCCTCATGAAATAGACCACCTTAGTAAGTGCAAGTGACATAGATATATTTACTTAGTCAATCCATACTTAAGGAACATATAAGGCATATTTATTTAAGATGGATGGATCAGTAAAAAAGAGGATGCTCATGTAGTATGGAGAATCTTGGTAGTGATTGAGACCATGTTTGTGTAAATGGATGGAAAAGGAAACCATCTACATGGGGCCTCATTTACACCATCAAGGGGGTGGAGGAGAGACATATTTTGTAAGCCTTAGTTTAGAGCATGTTGGTTCATTTATATCATGACCTTGAGTGATATGTGTGCAATGAGAAACACAACTTGATGGATTTTATGTGACTTTAAGTGTGGGACCTTGAGAATATTAGAGTCACATGGGCAATGGTATATCCCACTACTGTTAGATTTAATGAGAAATGGGAATGGGAATATGAATTGTAAAGAAAATGAAAATTTGGAGGCTTGTACTAGAAATTGATATTTCCCTCACTACTAGGGACTAATGTGATATGGTACCTCTAGAGGCATGTGAGAGTGGGTTAGCTATGAGTGAGAAATTATGTACACATATGGATAGATGGTTTAGAGGATAGATGGACCAAATTATTTACAAATTTATTAGATAGTATAGGTAGGTATACCTAAGTTACTTGTAGACATGCCCATGTACAATAAGTCATACTAGAGTACAATGATGCCAAGAGAAGTAGCATTAAATATATTAGTCAATATTCCTTTGAGTGATTAGGAGAAGGAGAATGACTAATAACTAACATCATATGTAGATGATGTAGGGATGGCACTGTGGTATGTAATATGGTGCTAAAGAGTAAGTTTGATGCTAATATATGCACGAAGTGTTCCTATAAGAGATGTAGGGCTATAGGCCTATTGAGATAATGTAGAGGAGAAGGAGAGGAGAGGATGCATGAAGCCCAACTAGTAGGGAGATAGAGGTAATTGGAGGAGGCTTCACTAGCTGGTAAAAAGAGACAAAGGGGGAGTCTAGGCCACAATGATAGTGATAAGGCCACATGAGCTCCACTAAGAATCATGAATGGAAATGTGAATAGTAGTGCTATAATTACAAGTTCATGATAAGTATCAACCTAGTGGAACCACCTATCACACCCATATCTTGATTGGTAGGTCAATGAACTAGGTATGAGAATGTCTAATGTACATGTATGTACTTGTATCTAGATAAAATTAGTGGCTTGAATTAAATGGTGAATTGTTAGCCAAGATAGTCCCCTAGGTCTAGCCCAAGAATAGCATATATACTAGCTACCAATCACAACATATCAAGGGATGGCATATCAATATTTTTTATCCCAGAGTGTAATTATGAGAATCACATAAGGAACATGGAATAAGAGTAAATTGAGCCAACACCAAGGTCGTAACGTTCATGGTAGAGTGTCACACCCTACAAAGCTAGGTGGGCTAAATCATGGTATATGTAGTAAGAGTATAATCAGTAGGAACCATACTCTCAAGAATCTACATATAAAATCACTAATAGGATAGATTCAAAGTTAGGTGACACACATAAAAATGATGTATTAGAGTGAGTTCCACCTCATAGTAAAGGTTTATAATTTTAGGAGTGCATTACAAGAATACCCAAACTACAATGGATCACACACACACACACACACACACACACACACACACTCACATTCCATAGCATTGGTGTGATTTCCTAGTCCATTAGCAAAGAGATATAGGACACATGGGCTGACATAATCTATAATATTTTATAAAGAGGAGCCACATTTTTTTAAAGTGGTGTAGACATTTTTGTATCATTGAGACATTTATAAACAACTGAGATGTATATACATAATAAATTTGTATTATAATCTTATCCTGTGTTATGAGATGATTATATTATGAATGTTTGTATATTATATTTAATTTTAAAAAATTTGTGGCTACTTGATGAGAATTATTTTTATTATTTTTATTATGATAGAGATGCATAAATTTTTTTGATCATATGTAATAAAACACAAAAATAAATAATATAATAACATAATTAATTTACTATAACAAGAGAAATGATTAAAGAGAGCAAGAATAAACCATAAATGCAAGAGTGACCTAAAAAATTGTAAACAAAACTTGAGATACTTGTGTTAGGAAAAGGTGACATTAACCTTATCTTCCTATGTCATTCATATGTCTCCATATTCCTTGGAATGTGTTCTAGGGGACATAAGAGAAAAGCATTAAATAATGGTCATAATGTAATTATATTTTAAAGATGTGATTAAATGTCCGTGGGAGTTACAAAACATAATGGACAAAATATCCTTCTTAGGCATCCACTTATGGAACATGAAAGGTCATACTTTTAGCACTCAAGTATCAAAGGTGTTTGGTGTTCATTTATATTCCATTGGGGAGTAAAAGAGCACTAAGAAGTCACATTCTTGATTGGATATGGGCTAGGTGCCCATGTGAGAAGTTATGTGAAGGAAATTAAATATTTTATTATGTTCATTGGCTATCCATAACCCAGGCATGGGTTTTCCTAAGTGGTATTTTCCTCTTGTTTCAGGTTACCATTGTGGTTTTCTCTCCCACAATTCACTATAAATTAGAGTTGTGACATAGTAGTTTCATTTGAGTTGTAGGTATTCAGGTGTTATTGGATTGATTAGGGAATATTAGTGAACAATATTATTGTATAAGTCCCTTTGCAGATTAATAATATTATTTCCCTCTTTACCATGTGGAGTTTCTCTGGAAAGGGTTTCTCCACGTAAATCTAATGTTCTCTATGCTTTTCTAATTTTTATCTTAGTGTTGTATGTCCAATCACACATATTCTCAATTTCGTTAATTTTCTTTTTACTTTCAAACGCATTCATAAGTTAATATATTAGCTTATCTTCACCTTGTTTTCCCTAACCTTTGGTTAAAAGTGCTAAGTCTCTATTTTTTATGATATTTTATTATTTGAGGTCATTCAAGTCTCCATCTTCTATTAAAAATTATCCACTTAATGTATTCGTTCAAGTTCCTAAAGTTCCTTAAGTTTTTCAAGAAAATCAAATCTTTTATACTCATTAGGAACTCCTTTGTCAAAGGTTCCTAGTGTTACACCCCAATTGTGTAATTACTATTCACTATTACTATGTAGGGTACAAAATGTGAATTTAGTGGATTAATAAATTGTGTGTGCACTTTGTTACCACTGCTTTTATGAATAAATGTCATCTTATTTAATATTATATGAAAGAATGCATTTATGCAATTGGATGAATATTGCATTAATAGTCTAACTTTGGAGATGTATTATGTATACTGCATATTTTGTGAACAATTGATTGACATGTGCAAATGTTAGTGGTTGCAGATATATGTTCAATTCCTCCAGGTGGAGAGGAAGTATCACTCAAGAGAAGGTCTTGGTCGGGTAACCAGTATTGTAACCTATCTGAGCTTACACACACACCAAAGTAGAATAATTGGGTCGGGTTATTAGTGGGAAGTTGGTAAGTCATCCTTAGTTATTATGTCTGCATTAGTAAGAGCCTTGTTTACTTTTGAGTGCATTATTTGGTGATGTTTATCTATTTTAGCTTAAGAGTTCTTTCCTTGTTACTATGCTTGTATTGATATGTGGAACATATGAGGAATGTGTATGCGTACACACATGCATATCGATGATAGACTATATGCATGAAGGAATGCATACATGAGGGTACATGGGTAGACGTATCTATACACGCTCATGCATGAGTTGCTTATGCACATGAAACTATCTGATGGATGTCACGACATGTATATGTATACGTATAGATATATCGCTCATAGTCTCTTATCCAAACCATAGTAATTGTGTATGATTTGGTGTGAAAATTGAATGTGTATATATATATAAAGTATATACTTATATCCATATGTATACATGTATCAATATACACACATGGTAGCAAATGGACATGCCCATATAAAGGTATTGATACATGTATACATACGTATACATGTACATAGAGGCATATATATATATACACACACACACACAATTGATATATTAATATGCCAATGTGATTTTTATCTTGATTATATTCATTTATATATCAATTATATATGCATGATTTATTGACATATGATAAATATGGATATATACTAACATATACATATATATACGTATATATACATATATATATACATGTTAATATATATATGTATATGTTACATATATATTTATATGATATTTTCTTTGAGATCGACTATCTAAAGCAATGTTTATAAGCCAATTTATAAGGAAATCAAAGGTCAACTTTATTATAGTTATGACTGAACATAAAGGCCAAATTAATAGCACGTTGTCCAATGCCATAAAGGAAAACATTCTACAAACCCATACACAACAATGAGTTGATATTATGAATGAGACTAAGTCGATGCCATTTTGTGGAGTTTCCTTGACTTGGTAAAACAAATGATGCATTGTTATATGATGAAATATCTTAAGCAATAAATGAATGCTTACATGTCAATTAGCAAGTTGATGACTGAGTTTGGATGTTAAACGAGCTAAGCTGACTCTACTGAGACTAAGTCAACATTTCCTATGTGTTTCTGGATAAACAAATGATTGATTCAACAACATGAAACTGTGCCAACTTTGTAGGAGAACTTTGTTGTTTTGGTGCAACCTTTGAATCCTTTACTCTATAGATATCATTTTTGAGTGCAAGTTGAATTCAACGATATGGTGATTTGAACTAGTCTTTCATTGTTATCAAGTAGCAAGGATGATCTATAGCTTTGAGTAAGCTCTCAAATTTGTGCCACCTTACGACTATGAATCATGTGTTGGTGTGCATGTAAGTTGTTGTCAAATGCATGCCTGATTTTTAGGCCGTATGGTCTCTTACTTGTTGTATAAATAGTAGTATGAGTTCATTTGCTGGGACACATTCTTCTTCTACACATTCCTTGTGTATTATTTTGCTTTATATTGAGTGAAGGCTTTGAGCATTCAGAGAGAGTTTAGTATTATTTTGAGAGAAGTATTTTTATCAACTTGAGAGATTGAGGTTATTGTGAATTGTTGGTGAAATCGAAGGTCAAGCTAGTTGTTATTCTAGAAGATTTGTGTTTGCAATCAGTCGATTGGGTAGCTTTTCACAGGCATGAGAACAGTCTTCCTTTTCTTGTATTAAGATTTTCAAAGAGTATTTATTGATTTCTCTACAAGTTTACTATGGTTACTTGCATTTAGGGAGAAATAGCATTTACTTTGAAGGAAAAGTTGAATATGTTTACTCTATCTATTAAATGATTGTATTTACTCCATGATAGGAGAGATTGTTTGACATAGGTATTTTATTATACTTGATATGTTTGGAAAGATTGTTTGGCATAGGTATTTTATTATACTAGATATATTTGGAAAGGTTGTTTAACATAGGTATTTTATTATACAAGATATGTTTGAACATGGGTAGCTTAAGGGAATACTCATAACTAGATATTTGTTATGCTAGTTGGTTAGTAGGTTAGAAGGGAGGGAACTAGTACTTTGCTTAATGAGTTATGTTACCTTAGGTTGTGTTAAAGAGATAGGTTATCCTAGGGAGTAGCTTGCCCGTGGAGAGGGATTTACTAAGCATCGATATAATTGCCTTGAGTCAAAATGAGCTTGCTATAGTGTAAGTGAATGGTAGACCATCACTCAATTATACTAAGTGAGAACACTTTGGAAAAAGTAGCATGATTTCTTGGGGCTCCATTGTTAGTTCACCGTGTCTATTTAAAATGCATGAGGTCTACCTAGCGTAGGTTATAAATCCTAATCATTTAGGGCACAACACTAAGCTTAGAGTTGTATGTCATATAGGGTTACCGAACCAATACCTTCGTCAATGTGTAGGGCCATCTATCATTGATAGATGTGAGGGGGACTGCATATGATTCCATGGTTGGTGGAAAAGCACTTGAGTGATGCTTCTTCTCCTCAGCAGGTGACAAAAGACCAAGGTTTTGAAAGGTGGATTCCTAGACCATCTATATCTTATGCTATAAAGCTTGAAGGAGCTATGTATGTAGTTTTGTACTTTCTTGGAATATTGTACTTTGGGAAATATTGTAATGGAATGGAAATCCTCATTGTATGTTGTATAGTATCTTTGTTCATATATTTTCAATAAAGAAAGGAATTTTTTTTATTGCAATGGCTTGTCACATAGTTTATTTTTACTTGCATAGTAAAAACTTAAGAAATTTACTTTTGTGTAGCTTTGGCATATTACATGTGGTATCAGAGCTACCAAGTTTAGCTTTGGAACCTATGAGATCATCATTCTTTCCATCCAACGTTATCTAATATTGTGAATTCTTTTTCCAGGAAATTAACGGCTAAAAAGTCAGTAATCAGAAACAAGTGCTACCTCAAGGCCAAGAAGGAAAGAGAAGCCATTGTTAGAACAATAGAGGGAACCAACTACGACAATGTCGTCTAGTTGAGTGACAGTGAAACATTTAGTCACACACTTTCTCAAATCAGTGGTGTGAAGAGGAAGATGAAGATGGAGGCTATGTAACACAATCTACCTTCCATCTCACCAAAAAAATCTAAGTCATTATCACTTTCCAAGGATTTTCCCTCGAAAGGAAGCAGTGGCAGCCTGAAATTCATCTTTAGGGACCCTAGAGTTCTTCCAATGTTTGAATAATAGTAATTTCCTCAAGTAACGAGTCCAAGGGATATGTATCTCAAGACCAGCTAGATGTGAAATGGTCTCATGAACAAATGTCTGCAAAAAGGGTAGACTATATTGTTTATGAACACCATATTGGAATTGAACTTTGAAACTATGTATCAAATGATAAATCTGAAGGATACTATCCATTTGGGGATAGGTATGAACAATTAAGGGATGAATAGAAAGATAGATAAAAGTAACAATCTCAGTTTGTAGGATATACTCCATTAAGTTATGTGTTAGAGAGTGAATCTAAGGGATACTCTCAACTCAACTATCTAAATAGTCGCTCCATGTAATCCAAGGATATTAAAACCCTTATGAAATGAATAAAATTATTTGTTTATCAAAAGTGTGTGCTTAATATTATGTGGAATTATTTATGTGTGAAAGAATGACATATCTAATGTTTTCCATTTAAGATAGTTGATAATATAATTTAGTCTAACATGGATAAACATTTAGGTAAAACCTGATCTTGTGAAGATGGTGAGGGTATGAACCAATCTTGGTGGTAGCCAAGAAGTTGGGCAAGGACCAACAGGAATTGAAACTAGGCTTGACCAAATTTTGGCAAGGTTAGATAACCTTGAACAAGAAAGGGCACAAGCTAGAGTTGAGAAAGAAGTTCTCGTTAATGAGAATGAAGGTGAAAACTCTTCTCATGGACATGATAAAACCCATGATCATGAAAAAGAAAGATCACCAACACCATCTGTAGAAAGAAATAAGAAGTGTATGGATTCCAAAATTTCTAAGGATAGGAACAAGATTGTTCCACCCAAGTTTGAGGGAAGCGCCAGTAGTGATGAAGTTGAGGCATGTCTTGTTCAAGTGGAAAAGATTTAGGAATCTAAAATTACACTGAGACCAAGTGCCAAAGCTGCTTGGGGTGCATACCAACTAGCTGGAGAATCCTCTACTTGGTGGATGAACAAAAAGTTGAACTCAATATCATCTCATGGAAGTTGACATGGGGGGAATTTGTTGAGATTTTTTGCAATCAATGGTTTCCTAAACTATACTATGTCCAAAAACTCACGGATTTCCAAAGTTTAAAGCAAGGAAATATGTTGGTCAATGAGTATTAGGAGAAGTTTATCCGGCTTCTATGTTATGTGCCTATATATGATAAGGATGAACATTTTCATATAAGAAAATTTATAATGGGACTTAACAGTCAAGTAAGAGGAGAAGTGGATATGCATGGTCCTACAACTATGGATTTTGTATATGAGAAATAAATTAAGCATGAGCAAAAGCTTAGGGCTATCTCCAACCGATAGGAAAGTAAAGACCGTAAGAAGATTGTAAAAATTTCTGATAAGCCAAGTTCAAAGAACTTGGAGGTTGTGCAAAATGTACCTAACCAAGGAGAAAAAGGTAATCACAATAGTGGAAGAGAATCGAGAAGGGAGTAGAGGAGGAATGGTTTCAAATGTGGAAATACCAACAATGCTTGTGGAATGCTAGTAGATCTGGAGAACCCACAAAGAAGGTACCATTTACGGAATGATATACATGTGGGGGAGACCATTTTGCTAGAGATTTTCCCAATAAGCCTTCCAACAACTCACTACCTACTCAATGGGAAATGTTCCAACAAAGGATACATGATGCAGTAGATGATCGCCAAGCAGAGTATTAGGCAATTCCCATTGAAACTCCAGGTATTTTGTTTGGTTTACCCATTTTTGTTCTTATTGATACTAGTGCAACTAAGAATTTCATTTCACCTAGAGTAGCTAAGCAATTATCTAGAAAGGCTAGACACATGGAAACATCTTGGGATGTAGAGTATGCAAACTAGACAAGAACAAAGGTAGAACAATGTTTGTTTGAGCCTAGGATAGAGCTACCTTGTTTCTCTACTGATGTAAACCTATATGTCACACCCTTAGGATCCTATGATGTAATCTTAGGTATGAATTGGTTGTGAATACATAGGGCTAAGGTATATTTCCATGCAAAAACCATTGAGTGCCTAGATGATTTGGGTAACTGAGTCAAGTTCCAAGGGATACCTAGAGAAGTCAAGATTCGTCAAATCTCGACAATGCAACTAGTGAGGGCTAAGAAGAAAGAGTGCAAACTCTTTACTGTTAAGATTGAAGAACTTGGAGAAGATATTGATAACATGGATTCCTAGAGCTTCCAAGAGAGAGAAGATGGTGAAATAGATGACACTGGAATGTCAGACATGGAAAAGTATCCTATATTGAGAAATTTTTTTGGATGTGTTTCTAGATGAGTTGCTTGGGTTGCCACCGAAGAGGATATTTGCTTTCTCTATAGATATAATTCCAGGGTTTGAACCTATTTCCAAGGTGCCCTATAGGATGACGACAACCAAGCTAATGAAGCTTAAGGCATAGTTGGATGAATTGTTGTCAAAAGGATTGATAAGACCAAGTGTTTCACCTTGGGGAGCATGAGTTATTTTTGTGAAAAAGCAAGATGGAACTTTGCATTTGTACATCGACTACTGTATGCTTAAAAAATTCACAGTGAAGAAAAAGTATCTGTTGCCACGCATTGATGATCTTTTCGATCAAATTAGAGGAGCTTCCGTATTCTCAAAAATAGATCTGAGATTTTGATATCACCAGCTGAGAATTAGAGATGAAGATATCTTCAAGATTGCATTCAGAACCAGATATGGACACTATGAATTCACAGTTTTACCTTTCGGGCTAACAAATGCACCTGCTACATTTATGAATTTGATGAATAGTGTATTTAGAGACTGCCTAGATAAATTTTTCTTGGTTTTTCTAGATGACATCTTGATATATTCTAAGGATGAGGAAGATCACTGTAGAAATTTAGAGATAGTTCTACAACGATTAAGAGAGCACAAGTTGTATGGTAAACTAAGTGTACTTTCTTCCAAAGGAGAGTGCATTGTCTAGGGCATGTGAGCTTTTTGAACAGAATCTTCGTAGATCCAACCAAGATCAAAGCAGTACTTGAGTGGCCAGTACCCAAGAATGTGTCTGAGATAAGAATTTTTATGGGTCTAGCAGGGTGCTATAGGAAGTTTTTTGCAAACTTCTCTAACATTGCTTTTCCAATCACTTCTTTACAGAGAAAAGGGAAGAAATTTGAGTGGACTGAGAAATGTCAAGAAGCCTTTGATCTTCTTAAAGAGAAGTTGACCACTACACTGATCTTAAAATTACCATATCCTGAGGGTAACTTTATAGTTATCACAAATGCATGTGGAAAAGGTTTAGGAGGTGTGTTAATGCAAGATGGGAAAGTGATTGCTTATAAATCTAGAAAGTTGAAACCTATGAGCAAAATTATGCATCGCATGATTTGGAGTTAGCAGTTGTGGTTCACGCATTACAAATGTGGAGGCACTACTTGTTAGGAAAACCCTTTGAATTCAAAATTGACCATAATGGGTTAAAGTACCTTTTCACTTAACCTAATCTGAATGCTAGGCAGAGAAGATGGTCAGAGTTAATAGTTGACTATGACTTTAATATCAGTTATATTAAAGGGAAAGAGAATAGGGTTGTCGATGCCTTGAGTTGAAGATGTCATATTGCTTCAATAATAATGATTCAAACCAACTTTAAGGAACAAGTGTTGAAAAAGTGCAAAGAGGATGAGTACTACTTGTAAGTCAAGCATGCACTCACTAATTTTGTGGCTAGGTATCTTGAATGTCAAAGGGTGAAAGCGAAGCATCATCATCCTGTAGGCTTGTTATATCCACATGACATACCATAGAGGAAATGGAAAGTCATGAGTATGGACTTTGTGCAAGGAGTTCCTATGTCAAGAAATTAGGACAACACCATTCTTTTGGTAGTAGATAAGCTTACCAAAGTCACACATTTTATGCCTGATAATTTAACTGATGGAGCACCTATCATAGCAAGAAATTTTGTGTAAGAAGTGTTTAGGTTGCATGGAATTCTGGAGAAGATTATCTCGGATAGGGATGCACGAGTCACTTCTAGGTTTTGGCAAACCTTATTTTCTGCACTAGGGACTCAACTGAATATTAGCTCAGCATATCATCTGGAAAAGGATGGAAAAACAGTAAGGGTGAATCAAGTATTGGAAGACCTACTGGGAATGTATTGCATGGATCAATAGTACAAGTGGGAAGACTAATTACCCTTATTTGAATTTTCTTATAACAATTCTTATCATTCAACGATAAAGATGACTCCTTTCAAAGAATTGTATGGTTGAAAGTGTCAAACTCCCATAAGTTGGGATAGACTCGAGGATAGAGTGTCTTGGGCCAAAGATGTTGGCTGAAATGGATGAGCAAGTTAAGATTGTTAAGCAAAGGTTGGCCGAAGCTAAAGATCATCAAAAAAGTTATGCCAATGCTAAAAGAGTACCCTGAAATTTTGCCATAGGTGAAAAGTGTTGTTGAGAGTGAAACCTCACAAAATCTCCATTAGATTTGGAAAGTGTTCCAAGTTATCCCCACGTTATGTTGGACCTTTTGAGATTCTTGAAGATATCCTATCGAATAACATTGTTACCAACTCTTGCCAGAATCCATAATGTCTTCCATGTTTCTTACCTAAAGAGGTATGTACCCATTGGTAATCATGTGAATGATTGGACTCCTTTACAGGTACAAGACCTTAGAGTGGTAACACTCGAGCCCATCAAGGTGCTTGGAACACAAGATTCACTTGCATAAAAAGGAGGCTTTACAGTGCAAATTCCAATGGGACTAGTATGTAGAAGATTTAGCCACTTGGTAAGATTATGCTGAGATTCAAAGAAAGTATCCTCATGTTTTAGATTCTTATGAGAATGCTTGTGTGTACCTTGGAATTTTACCCCATTCTAATGTGCAAAATAACTAAAAATGCAAGTGGAAAAATGCTAAGAACACTTCGAAGATTAGCCTAAAGAGTGATAAGACAAGGAAAATAGATGAAATAAGATGTAAATTGATTTATACCTTCCTTGCTATTGAAGACTCCTTGGTTGGCCCTTGATTTTGATGGATTTATGTGCTCTTTGGATGGATTTTTGGTGTAGCTAGATGCAAGATTGAATATGCAAGATGATTAAAGTGGATGGCTAAATGATAGTGAATGATTGAGAATGCAAATTGGCAGCATAAGGTTACTCCAATCAAAAAGTGTTGAAAATTCGCTTGAGAAGGGGGTATTTATAGAAGAATTTGAATTCTCTAGAGAATTCAATGGTGGAGATTCATCCAACAAGGTCAAGATGAAGGGCTATGGTGAGTTGAGAACTCACAAGCCCTCACATCTTGACATGTGGATGGTGAAGTGGCTAAGGGGAGATGAGGTGTAAGTGAGGTGGCCAAAAGGTACATGAGGTGGAGGAAGGACAAGTACCTTCCAAGTACCTTGGGAGATGGAAAGAATTTTGGGTGAATAAAAGTGAATTTTATATTCACAATGATTGGAAGAATCTAGTGGATAAGACAATGTTCCCACAAGGTGGGAGTTTGTCACATGTGACTTGATGTGACAAGTCAAAGGTTCTAGAAGATGCATGGGAAAAGGGGATTCTAGGAGGAATAAAAAGGAATTAAAAATTCCTTGGGGGATGGGGAGAGTTGACCAAGGTACTAATTAGGTTTAACTAATTAGTAATTAGAGGATAATTAGGGGTTAATGAGGATTAGAAGCCAACTTGCAAAAGTTGGAGGATGTGACACATCTTAATTAAGGATTAGGCATGTGCACATCCTTAATGATGAGATTAGGAGAATAATTAAGATTAAGAAAGGATGTGACATGTGAGGAATTAAATAAATGTCATAGTTATTTAATTCATTTGATGAAAAGAGGATTAAGGAGAGTAAAGTATTTAATTATTAATTAAATACCTTAGGGATTTGGCAGAATTAAGGATATTAATTAAATAATAGCAGTATTACTTAATTAACGAAAATAAGATGAAAGGGGATGAATTTGGATAAATTAAGTGTCCAAATTTAGATGTCTACATTTTTCCCCTCTTTGAGATGGTGTTACAAAGTAGCATCATTTCAAAGATCATTAAAACATAGAACCTAGAAGAAGATGGTTAGATTGGGAAAGATGCCCCAGTCATTCCTTTGAATGATTAGGAATGGAAAAAGATGATAAAAATTAGGGATGAAGGATGCCCCCTTGAGAGGACATGCGGGTTGAAGAGAACACGGGTGTGCTCTCGAAATAGATGAGATGAGGGAGATGATGTGAAGTGATGGACAAGAGAGAAGGAGAAGTGATAGGAGATGGATGAAGCACAAATGGATTTTAGGACAAAAGGTGATGTTGCCCCAATCAAGGTACAAGCCAAAATGGGTTGATGATGGATGGAGTGTTGTCAATGAGGGAATGAAGGATCCCGAAACAACACGAGGATAGGGAAGGATACATCCCAAAACACCACTAAAAGATAGGGAAGAATACCTCCCGATGATGATGATGAAAGTGTTGTTGATAAGGGAAGGATACATCCCAAAACAACACCAAAGGGATAGGGAAGGATACTAATGGATGATGATGATGGGTCAAGGTTGGTAACAAGACTGGGGACAAGACCAAGGATTTGATTAGGTGATTTGTACGAGATTGAACAGATGAGGAGAAGATTGATATGTGAGATGGAGAGAAGGATCTTAAGATTTGGTTTGATATCCAAAGATGTGGACTGCAGATGGACTAAAGCTCAGATTAGAGGTTTGGTGAAGCTCATGTTGGGATAAGATTAAAGCTCAGATGAGGATTGGATTGAAGACTAGAATGATTGAAGGATATTATTGGATTGATTCTACACCGAGTTTCGGGGTTTAAAGGATGTAAAGTGTTGACAATCAGATTTTTCCCGATTTGGCAATTTTCAAAAATTGTTAAATTTTGCCATTTTAGGAAACCTCACGGATATACTTTTGGGAGTTCAAATTTTTTCCAAGAAATACCCAATATTAAGATAGGATGAATTTCCAACTAACATCCCAAATTTGAGATATGCATTTTGAGTTATGAGTGAAAAAAAAAATTCAAAATGCTGGAAAAAAACACTAAATTGGGATTTTGAGGGTCAAGATGAAAGTTTGAGGCCCCGAAAATGGGGCAAAATGGTTTCCAGTAGCTGTCAAAAAAATAATTGGGAATCCACTTGTTATCTCATAACGCAACCACCCGTCAAATTTTAGCTCAAACAAACACCCGAGTCAAAAGTTATGGCCTCCAGAAGTTTCAGTGTAAAAATCAAAAATCAATTTTGAAATTTTCAACACATGGGTTTTGATGGCAGAGGGAAATTAGAAAATGGGTCAGGATTAGTTTTTTGAAAAAGACAATAAAAATGTGAATTTGGGGGGGCAAAGGATGGCAAGATAGGGACGTAGTCACCCCAGTCCAGGGCGCAGTCGCCTCGGCCTTGGGCGGATCCGCTAGGGGGCGGAGCCACCCCACAAGCGAGCGGACCCGCCCAGGGTGGAACCGCCTAGGGGCGGACCCGCCCCGACAAAGGGTGGTTCCGCCCAGGGTGGAACTGTCCTGGGGCGGACCCGCCCCGACAGAGGGCGGTTCCGCCCAGAGCGGAACCACCTAGGGGCGGAACTACCCTAGGGTGGAGCCGCCCCGACAGAGGGCGGTTCCGCCCAGGGCGGAACTGCCTCGATAGAGGGCGGAGCCGCCCCGACAACGGGCAGAGCCACCCAGCCGGAGAGTGGAGCTGCCCTGACGGGGGGAGGAAAAAAAGAAGAAGAGGGGAAAAGAAAGGGAAGAGATAAGAAAAAAAAAATGGAGGGATGGGTGGATTGTGAAGAAGGATGAAGGGATGAAATGGAAAATGAAATGCAATTTGCCATCCTCAGAGCACTGATTTTTGCTATAGCATAAGACACAAGACGCTAGGGTATGAACCAAGGCAGATTAGTGTCTAATGCATAAAACAAACACAATAGACAAGAAGGCTATCCCAACACCCCAAAGTCACAAAGACCTTGGTCGGGCTAGGTATTGAGATAACCACAAGCACAAAAGGATGCCCTAGCATAACACAAGACCTATGGGATCTTGGTGGGTACTACGTGGGACAACCAAGAAGACACCATCAAACAAAAGAGCAAGATATGCCCCTATGTTGACCAATCAAAACACACAATAATATGATGGATCATGGCGGCCTTGACAAGTGATGATAGGGAGCTCAAATGATAAACAAAATCCAAAAGCATCAAAAGATCACAATCAAGTTCAAATGTCCTTCGCCATAGAATCAAAATGGATGGATGGGATTGATGAGGTCTATTAGGAAGGATGCATCCTGTTGAGACCAAAGATGATGGATACTAAACTAAAAGATCGTTATGATGCGGGATGCGCAAAATTGATTGGATCTCCTGATATAAGTGGGTCTTGTTTGTTAAGAACCAGCTAGATAAGGGTATAGCTTGACAACACAACACAACCTAAATACCTAAGGGCTCGAGGGTCGATCAAAGATTAGCCTTGCCTACGTGAAAATGCAGAGCCCTCGTAGTTCGATGAAAGGTGGATGACTGACCAAGATGGAGACCTTGATGGATGGTAAAGATAGGATGGACAAAAGGAGAAAGACCGATAATAGACGATAGAAGAGCAGAGTGGACAATGAAGATCGATGATGGAACCCCGGGGGCGGATCAAATGATCGACCTTGCCTACGTGAAAGCGCAGGGGCAACGTAGTTCGACAAGAGACTGATGACGGACCATGATGAAAACTTTAATGGATGACAGGATGGAAAAAGAAGAAAGATCGATGATAGATGATAAAGGATCCCCAAGGGGCAAATCGAATGATCAACCTTGCCTACATGAAAGCGCAGGGGCAACGTAGTTCGACAAGACCAAATGAAAACAATGGATAAAGGATGATAAGATGATAGGATAAGTGGATAAAAAGATGGGACCGATACGACAAGATAGGATAGACTTGTTGGATTGGATAGGATGATGACTATCACATAAAGCTCAGGGATGGGGTAGTTATCCAAAGCATTAAAATGACTTGGGAGGATGATATGATAGATAGATGAGTGATGAAAAGTGATAGGGGATTGGAAAGATGTGCAAGAGAAGCAGGGATGAGGACGATGAGATAAATGGCATTGGGTTGTATGGGGGGAGGCCTATAGCTAGATACCAATGACAAGGGATTGTGAAATGGTATGAGGATAAAGATGAAAGAATGGATAGAGATATAGGGATGGGGGATGGGAGGGATTGTTTAGATGGGTGGGAATATAAGGATTGGGAGATGAAGATAAGGATGGGGAGATGGAAGGGATGTTGTGATAGATGGATAGGGACAGAAGGATTGGGAGATGAAAGGGATGCTAGGATAGATGATGTCTCCAAGGATTATGTCACAAAGGAAGCAGATGCCCCCACTCTAGATATGTCATATATGAGGAGGCATGAGGGATAAAAGACAAGTGGATGGGAAGATAAAGGAGATAACTAGATGAGGATAGGATGGGTGGCTAAGGAATATGATAGAGCATGGATGAAGGGAATGTATACCAATAGGTGTCCAAAGCATGCATAGATAGGTGCCCCTATTTTGATCAAGATCACAAGAAGGATGGAGGGAATGGGAGATAAATGGGATATGATGGTAGGATGCGGAAGATAGGTGGGATGGGGGGATTTATGAAGAGGACGGATAACAGGAAGACGGTGCATAGCGGAAGCATAGTGGATGGAGGGAATGCATATCGAGGGGAAGTTGCTCCCAAGTGCGAGATAGGGATTTACGCATGACGCTGTTTGCCAAGTTTTCATCATGGTACTTATCCAAGGCGCTTGTTTGCCAAGTTTTCACCATTGGATGAATTATTTCTCTTTACTATTTTTATTTTTTTTTAATTTTTTCTTTTGATTTTTTTTATTTTTGTGGATTTTTTGACTTTTTGGATGTCATGCAGAAGGAGATGGGTAAGGATAAGGAAGTGGATAAGCATATTTAGAAGACATGTGATAAGGATCAAGGTGTTATGAGCCCATGTTTGAAGTGACTATTGGATGTTGGTACAACCTTATTAGGATAAATGGATTATGCATGAGGGTGAATTAGAGGGATTTGATGGGGTTGATACATGTGATAATGGATGGGATGCCAGAAAGGGTATGGATAGAATTATGGGGTGGATATGTGATGGGGAGATGTGTTCAGGACCAACATTGGCACATGTGGTGGTGGATGTGGAAAGATAATAGGATTAAGGGATAGAGAATGTGGGGATAATGAAGGAGATGGAATGGTGAATTTTGGGACATAAGGACCCAAAACAAACTTAGGAGATGAAAGGGGTGTATGATGAGCTTTTGGATTAGCGACTTTGGATGTTCTTACTGATTTTTCATGTGATGGCATTGCATATTTTTTCTTTGGGATCCACATGGTTTTGATCTTTGCTTTGGTGGGTCTTTGTAGCCTACGGATTTGATGTAGATTTAGATTTTTCTTCTCTTCACCATGTCTTTTAGAGGGGACATGGGGAGCCGTAGATTCATGTGGATGCTTGGATTTATGCATTTTTTCTTTAACAGCCAAAGTGCTTTTAGTAGCAATGGGATGGGTGTGAGGAGATGGATGATGTGGAGTGATGGAGGTAGGAGTATGGGGATTATGTGTAGATGGATGATGTTTAGGTATGTGCCTTTGTTGATCCTGAATATGGGTATGTGAGAGGGATGTTTATGATGGATGAGATGGATAGGTGATGAATGGATGAAGGGATGGATAGGAGAGATGGAGGAGGTGATTTTAGGATATAGGAGCCCGGAGACAAGTAGGACCTACAGAGAAACATGGAGGCATGGTAGATGGAGGATTGGAGATAGTAGATGGAGGGATGGGATTAAAATGGATGGAGCGGAGATGAAAGGAGAGGAATATGGGCCCAGTTGTTTTGAGGTGTCCCCAGTGATAGAGGAGGAGGGATATGCGGCCTTATGATTTGGTGGAAGCGATGGAAAAGAGCCTAAATTTATTTGGAAAAGGCTCATTGAGGACGTCTAAGGTTATACCAACATTTTTGGATTGTGATTCGTGAGTAGTACATCCAAGACCTTGCGGATACAAATGTTCTTTAGCTTGGATGGGCTCTATAATACCTTGCTCATGAAGGCCTAAACCTTTTCCTTGATAGTTCATTCCTCTTGAGCATTCGATCTAGGACAGGATTTTTGTTATTCTGGAAGAATGATGCAAGTTCATTATTAGGTGGAAGAGGAGGGTTGGTGTATATGCTTTGTTTTTCTTCTGAAGGAGACCACCATGGAGGAATGTGAGAGGACCAAGGGGATATGCAAGCGGTGTGGGGATAGCATTTTTGGCGATGATGGGGGATCATGAGAAGGAGATGATGGGATAGCAACATCAGGAGAGGGAGTAGGGGCCATGATAGGATCTGATTTGTGGTAGTAGGCTCATGTGATGGAGATGGAGATGGAGCAGTGGAAGCTTGAATGACAAGGGGATCATGGGATGGAATGGATGGGGGACTGTGATCTTGAGGTGGACTAGATGGGATGGTAGGATCTTGATCTGGAGAAGGGGATATGTTGGCATGCTTTGGATTAGACTCTTGGTGCGACTCATCGTCTGCGGGAGGCATGGTAATGGAGTCTTGTTGGGACTCTTCAAGTGGGGAAGATGGAGGGATGGAAGGTTCATGAGGTTCATTGGAATGGGTGTTGGTGCTACTAAGGGTGGGAGGAGTGGATTGGATTTGGGTGGATCTAGGAGTAGAGGGATTGGATTGGAATTGGGTGTCTTCGATGGATTTGGTGGTTCTGGGAGCAAGAGATGGGGGTTCAATGGATTTAGTGGGTTCAATGGTTTCAATGGTTTGAGCAGTACTAGGGGTGGTAACATCAATAATAGGTGCGGTATGGAGAAGGGTCTCATCACTAGTGATCATGGATGATGGATCTAGATGGCATGGTTCCATGACTTCAAGATGTGGAGTTGGGGATGGCTTCTTTGTCATGAGTCCTTGGAGAACTTCTGAAATGAGAGACTTGTATATGGTTGGCATGGTTGGGGTGGTAGAAATGGATGAGGGATTATGTATTGGTGGATTAGGGTTAGATGGAGGAATGGGATCGATTGTAGGACTATGAGTAGATGGGGGATTAGGATTGGATGGAGGTCTAGGAGTAGATGGAGGACTAAGATTGGATGGAGGGTTAAGATAAGGATATTGGAGTGGTGAATTAAGATAGGGGGACATGGATTGTGGATTAGGACAAGAGGATATAGGTGGTGTAATGGGACAAGAGGATGTGGGGGATGGATTATAATAAAGGTATTGGGATGATGGATTAGGATGAGGAGACATGGATGTGGGATTAAGGTAAAAGGGTGTGGATGTAGGATTAGTATGGGAAGATTGGGAAAGAGGATTATGATAGGGGAACATGGATGGGGAATTGTAATAGGAGTATTGGGATGGAAAATTAGGATAAGAGGATGTAGATGTTGTATAAGAGGATGATGTAGATGAAGGACATGACAAATATGGGGATGAAGAAGATACTGGATATCCATTGTCAAAAGTGGCATAAGGAGCATGATTAGGCATGGATGAAGACATAACAGGATAGCTCATAGGAGTAATTGGATTTTGGAAAGTGGGTGGAGAAAGCTTACTAGACATGATAGTGTCAAGGGGATCTATGTTGTATACCTCTTGATCAACAAGACTTTCATTATTGTCATCAACGTAATTAGGGTTTCCCTTGACTACTATTGATGGGGGATGAGGATTCATAATGATGATAGGATAAATAAAATGGATCAAAGATGATGGACTAAAGCTCAAATCGGGATTTAAGTCAAGCTTAGATCAGGATTGGATTAAAGTTCAAATTAGGATGATTGGATGATGCGATGGGATTGATTTTTATTTTGATGGGATCGGATTTGGATTTGGCAAGATTGGATTTTGATTGAATTGGATTGGATTATTAAGATCAGTAGGATAGCATTGGTTGAACGGATGTGATTTGATTGATTGGACAATTTGATCGAATGATTGGTTTTGATAGATTTGGATTATTGGATGGGTATGATTGGATGATGGAAGATGTGAGAGAGACCTTAAGTTTGATCAAAGGAAGTTACCCTTAGTGGCCTAGAGCTTTGATTGATTAAGAGGATAATTACGGCACTGAATCCACCTTAAGATAGGAATGGATTGATTGGGCTGAGGATGATAAATTACGACACCGAATTCACCTCAAGATGGAAGCAAATTGATGGGGGTCGAAGTTAAAGACTAATAATCAAATTCAAGTGCTATGGTCCATTTGGGTAACCACTTTGTAATACAAGGTCAAGGTGGTTTGGTTATGAGTGGTGTTTGGTGATGTAAACGGTAAAATTATGATGTTCACTAGGTGATGGTATGGAATTTTGAATTGAATATGAGGAAATTAGAATGAACGGATGGATTGAAGATGATTGTGGAGAATGAGTGGGGATTTAGAATGGTTAAACAAAGATTTGGAATGACAAGATGGAGGTTTAAACTGATCAAATGGAGGTTTTGGGAGACTTAGAGTGACGAAACGGAGGCTTAGGATGATGAGATAATGGATGGGAATGATTAAATGATGGTTTAAAGGCTAAACGGATCCAAATGGGGCGATTTCAGGTGTTCAGAAAGGAAAATGCGCCCCTCTGCAGTAAAAAAGAGGGCATTGACAGCTTTCTACAGTAAATCAGGGGCGCTTCCGCCTTTCTGCAACAAAACAGGGGGCGCTTCCGCCTTTTTGCAAAAAAATAGGGGGCGCTTTCACCTTTCTGCAACAAAACAGGGGCGCTTCCACCTTTCTGCAGCAAAACAGGGGGCGCTTCTACCATTCTACAGTAAGACAACTATGGGTTTTGATGGCAATGGCTATGGCAAGAACTCAAAATAATAAAATAAGGCCAAAGTATCAAAGATTTCACAAGTTTTTTCACAAGAGAACACTTCAAACAAGCACAATCCTATGATTAAGGGTATGGCCAGGCAAGGTCTTAATCTAGGATGCACAAGGCTTCTAGGGAGTCCTCGATATACTCTCGGTACGTGAGGCACAACCATGAACATCAGCCCGTCACAAGCGTGAGTCAGGAACCCCAGTGAGATACTGAAAGGCTCGAACCAACTCTTCACGTCTATCTAGGTATCACCCTAGCTTCGACGCTCTGTCAATTATAAAGTGACTAGATTAGGGTACAACTTTCGTTCTCCCCCTTTATATACCCCGTCGATACGCGTGGTTGGAATCGTCCCTTGGGGTGATGAAATCCCCAAGCAGGTCCCACTAAAAAGAAGACACTAACTGCTTCCAACTACTCCCCAGGCTCACACAAAGTGCAAGGGAAAAGTGAAAACAAATTAATGCCCCCTTGGGTGACACAATAGTAGACAAACACAGCAAGCAATAAAGGTTACTTCCCCCTAATTAGACTATGTGCAAACAACAATGATAGTTTTTCAGAAATTTGATCAAATAGATGGCCCTACAAGCAAACGTTAGCTGTCATATCCTTCGTTCTTGGCCAATTGTGCCATAATATGCTGCAAAATGTTAGCAAAAAAACTGCAATATCCTTTCCAAAACAATGTTAGAGGGTTATTACTTGAGAATAGCTAAAAACGAGAGCAAAAACGATGCTAAATGACTGTTTTACCTTCCAAATTGTGTTGTTTTGGGGCGCTTCCGCCTTTCTACAGCAAAACAGGGGCGCTTCCGCCTTTCTGCAGCAAAAATAAGGGCGCTTCCACCTTTCTACAGCAAAACAGGGGCGCTTCCACCTTTCTGCAGCAAGATCGAAGGGTGCTTCCGCCTTTCTGCAACAAAAGGTTAGAGGAAAAGAACCTTTCAAAATGAAAGGGCGTATTCGCCCCTCTGCATGAAACTTTATCAGATTTTTAAAAAGGAAAGTTGTACGCCCCATTGCAAGAAAGTATTAGAAACAAACTTCTAAGTATACACCTAACTACAACAAACTTTTAGAAGAAAATGAAATTGTCAGATATAGGGCGCTTTCACCTTTCTACAGCAGACAAGAAAGCGCTTCCGCCTTTCTGCAGTAAAGCAGATGGTACTTCCACCTTTTTGATGTAAAGCAGAGGGCGCTTCTGCCTTTTTGCGGTAAAGCAGAGGGCGCTTCTGCCTTTCTGCAGTAGGACAGAGAGCGCTTCCGCCTTTTTGCGGTAAAGCAGAGGGCGCTTCCGCCTTTCTGCAGTAAAACAGAGGGCGCTTCCGCCTTTCTACGACCTTTTCCTGCAAAATTCTTAGCTAAAACGAAGGTTAAATGCAAGAACCTGTTTGTGGGTCCCACCAGGCGTGCCAGAAATGTGTACCTTAGAATTTTACCTCATTCTAATGTGCAAAATAACTAAAAATGCAAGTGGAAAAATACTAAGAACACTTCGAAGATTAGCCTAAAGAGTGATAAGACAAGGAAAATAGATGAAATAAGATGTAAATTGATTTATACCTTCCTTGTTATTGAAGACTCCTTGGTTGGCCCTTGATTTTGATGGATTTGTGTGCTCCTTGGATGGCTTTTTGGTGTAGCTAGATGCAAGATTGAATATGCAAGATGATTAAAGTGGATGGCTAAATGATAGTGAATGATTGAGAATGCAAATTGGCAGCATAAGGTTACTCCAATCAAAAAGTGTTGAAAATGCCCTTGAGAAGGGGGTATTTATAGAAGAATTTGAATTCTCTAGAGAATTCAACGGTGGAGATTCATCCAACAAAGTCAAGATGAAGGGCTATGGTGAGTTGAGAACTCACAAGCCCTCACATCTTAACATGTGGATGGTGAAGTGGCTAAGGGGATATGAGGTGTAAGTGAGGTGGACAAAAGGTACATGAGGTGGAGGAAGGACAAGTACCTTCCAAGTACATTGGGAGATGGAAAGAATCTTGGGTGAATAAAAGTGAATTTTAAATTCACAATGATTGGAAGAATCTAGTGGATAAGACAATGTTCCCACAAGGTGGGAGTTTGTCACATGTGACTTGATATGACAACTCAAAGGTTCTAGAAGATGCATGGGAAAAGGGGATTCTAGGAGGAATAAAAAGGAATTAAAAATTCCTTGGGGATGGAGAGAGTTGACTAAGGTACTAATTAGGTTTTAACTAATTAGTAATTAGAGGATAATTAGGGGTTAATGAGGATTAGAAGCCAACTTGCAAAAGTTGGAGGATGTGACACATCCTAATCAAGGATTAGGCATGTGCACATCCCTAATGAAGAAATTAGGAGATGGATTAGGATTAGATGAAAATGACATGTGAGGAATTAAATAAATGTAATATTTATTTAATTCATTTGATGAAAATGGGATTAAGGAGAGTAAAGTATTTAAGTATTAATTAAATACCTTAGGGATTTGGCAGAATTAAGGATATTAATTAAATAAAAGCAGTATTACTTAATTAACGAAAATAAGATGAAAGGGGATGAATTTGGATAAATTAAGTGTCCAAATTTAGATGTCTATAGCTTGAAACAATATGTTGTTTTTTTTGTTTTACGTTGCTACATAAAATCATTGAGGACGATGATTCATAAGGGGGGTAGTATGTTACACCCCAATTGTGTAACTACTATTTACTATTACTATGTAGGGTAAAATGTGAATGTAATGTGAATTCAATGGATGAATAAATTATGTGTGCACTTTGTTATCACTGCTTTATGAATGTCATCTCATTTAATATTATATGAAAGAATTCATATATGTGATTGGATGAGTATTGCATTAATATTCTAACTTTAGAGATGTATTATGTATACTTCATATTTTGTGAACAACTAACTGTCCTGTGTAAATGTTAGTGGTTGCAAGTATATGTTCAATTCCTCCAGACGAAGGGAAAGTGTCACTCAGGAGAAGGTCTTGGTTAGGTAACTAGTATAGTAACCTATTTGAGCTTACACACACACCGTAGTAGAATAATTGAGTCAAGTTATTAAGTGGGAAGTTGGTAAGTCATCCTTAGTTAATATGTTTGCATTAGTAAGAGTCTTGTTTACTTTTGAGTACATTATTGGGTGATGTTTATTTGTTTGAGATTGAGAGATCTTTCCTTGTTACTATTCCTATATTGATACGTGAAACATACGAGGAATGTGTATGCATACAAACATGCATGTCAATGATAGACTATACGCACAAAGGAACACGTACATGAGGGTACATGGGTAGATGTATCTATGCACTCCTGTATGAGTTGCTTATGGACATGGAACTATCTGATGGATCTCATGACATGTATATTTATATGCATATATGTCGCTCATAGTCTCTTATCAATACCATAGTAATTGTGTATGATTTGGTGTGAAAATTGAATATATATATATATATATAAAGTACATACATATATCAACATGAATATATGGATCAATATACACATATGGTGGCAAATGGGAATGCCCATACAAATGAATCGATACATGTATACATACATATACATGTACATAGAGGCAAATATTTATAAATATATATATACATAATTGATATATTAATATACCAATGTGATTGCTATATGGATTGTATTCACAAAACAATGGAACCCTTACGAGCAGTTCCTAGCACATCAGACATACCTTCTCTATCAATATGAAAAACCCCCTTAAAGCAATGTTTATAAGCCAATTTACAAGGAAATCAAATGTCGACTTTATGATAGTTATGATTGTACATAAAGGATGAATTAATAGCATGTTTCCCAATGCCATAAAGGAAAACATTTTGCAAACCCATATGCAACAATGAGTCGATATTATAAATGAGACTAAGTCGACGCCTTTTTGTGGAGTTTCCTTGACTTGGTAAAACATATGATGCCTTGTCATCTGATGGAATATCTGAAGTAATAAATGAATGCTTGCATGTCAGTTAGGTTGATGACTGAGTTTGGATATTAAATGAGCTAAGTTGACTCTAGTGACACTAAGTTAGCATTTTTTGTGTGTTTTTGGATAGAAAAATGACTAATTCAATAGCATGAAACCGAACCAACTCTGTAGGAGAAATTTGTTGTTTTGGTGTCACCTTTAAATCCTTTACTATTTAGATATCCTTTTTGAGTGCAAGTTGAATTCAACCATATGGTGATTTGAACTAGTCTTTCATTGTTGTCAAGCATCAAGGATGATCTGTAGCTTTGAGCAACTGAGTAAGCTCTCAAATGTGTGCCACCTTATGACTTTGAATAATGTGTTGTTGTGCATGTAAGTTGTTATCATATGCATGCCTAATCTTTAGGTTGTATGATATCTTACTTCTTGTATAAATAGTAGTATGAGTTCATTTGTTGGGACACATTCTTCTTCTACACATTCCTTGTGTATTATTTTGATTTATATTGAGTGAAGGCTTTGAGCATTGAGAGATCAAGTTTAGTATTATTTTGAGAGAAGTGTTTTTATCAACTTGAGAGATTGAGGTTATTGTGAATTGCAAGAGAAATCAAAGGTCAAGCTAGTTGTTGTTCTAGAAGAGCTATGTTTGTAGTCAGTTGATTGGGTAGCTTTTCACAAGCATGAGAACAATCTTCCTTTTCTTGTATTAAGCTTTTGAAAGAGTATTTCTTGATTGTTGTATAAGTTTGCTACATATGGTTACTCGCATTTAGGGAGAAATAGTATTTACTTTGAAGGAAAAGTTGAATATGTTTGTACTTTGTCTATGAAATGCTTATATTTACTCCATGATAGGAGAGATTGTTTGACATAGGTATTTTATTATACTTGATATGTTTGGAAAGATTGTTTGAAAAATGTATTTTATTATACTAGATATGTTTGGAAAGGTTGTTTAACATGGGTATTTTATTATATGCAAGATATGTTTTAACATGGGTAGCTTAAGGGATTACTCATAACTAGATATTTGTTTTGCTATCTGGCTAGTAGGTTACTCCTAGGAATGTTTTCGAGTGAAGGGAGGGAACTAGTACTTTGATTAATGAGTTATTCTACCTTAGGTTGTGTTAAAGAGATAGGTTATCCTAGGGAGTAGCTTTCCCATGGAGAGGGATTGCCGAAGCATAGATATAATGGCCTTAAGTCAAAATGAGCTTGCTATAATGTAAGTGAATGATAGACCATTGCTCGATTATACTAAGTGAGAACACTTTGGAAAAAATAGTGTTATTGCATGGGGCTCCACTATCAGTTCAACATGTCTATTTAAAATGCATGAGGGCTACCTAGCATGGGTTATAAATCCTAGTGATGTAGAGAACAACACTAAGCTCAGAGTGGTATGTCATAGGGGGTTACCCAACCAATACCTTTGTTGAAGGGTAGGGCCATATATCATTGATGGATGTGTGAGGGACCTCATATGAGTTTGTGGTTGGCAAAAAAATGCTTGAGTGATGGTTCTCCTCCTCAGCAGACGACAGAAGGCCAAGGTTTTGAAAAGTGGATTCCTAGACAATCTATATCTTATGCTATAAAGCTCAAAGGAGCTATGTATGTAGTTTTGTATTTTCTCATACTTTGGGAAATATTGTAATGGAATAGAAATCCTCATTGTACGTTGTATAACATATTTGTTCATATATTTTCAGTAAAGAAAGGAATTTTTTTATTGTAATAGCTTGTCACATAGTTTATTTTTACTCGCACAGTAAAAAATTAGGAAATTTACTTTTGTGAATGTTTGGAATATTACACCCAGACCTTTAAAACCCCCTTATTGGAGGTTTCTACCTTATTAGGAACTCTTATCTTTCAATCTTTCATAAGTTTTCAACATTTATATTTGATCGGGAGAAAGGGTGGTTCCAAGCATTACTAGAACCTCTGAGTAGTTATTTTTCCTACCTTAGTTCCCAATGCTAGCAAGGTCCCTAATAATATAAAAATGGTAAAAAAGAGAAAATAATCATATATTTGGTGAGTTCTAAGAACCACTAGAAATCTTGATAATTTCATTATAGTTCTTGATGAGACCACAAGCTCTGATAAAGAGATTCAGCAAGGAAAAAGGCTTTGATTTCGTAGTTCCCAGAGAACCTTTGGAAAAGGAAAAATCATTCAAATTTTCACCAATGAACGAAATATTTTCTAAAGGATTGGTAATTGTTTGGATTTGCAGATTCAAAGTTTTTAGGATGGCTAGAGGTGGATTTTGTTTTACAACTACTAACTAAGTTTTGATAATCACGAAGGGTAGTACACAAGTGAATGAAGGTAATTTCATCATGCCAAGATTATCTTGCATCTTAGTTTGCAAGTGCTCAATGAAAATTATTTGAAGGTGAGGATTGGGAATTTGCACATCGATTTGGGAATAAAGCGATTGATAGTGTGAAATGATTTCAGTAACCTTTTCATCATCTTTTTTCTTACATCTCATCAAATCATCCAAGGTCATCTTAGGGGTCATGTGCACTTGGAAATGGTTAATAAAGGCTCTGAAAGTTCATTGAATGAAAAAATTGAGTTATTTGGTAATGAGGAAAATCATTCTAAGGCAGTATATTTCAAGGATCTAGGGAATAGTTTAGCCAGAAGTTTGTCCTCAAAGATGAAATCACTTCATAAAGTGATAAAAGTGGAAACGTGGATAATAGGATCTCCTTTCCCACCATATTTCTCAAATCGAGGAACCTCTACACCTTGTGGCATTTGTTCTCTCAATATCTCCAAGGATAAGGGATTGGTTTTGATATACTGTGAGGGTTGATGGTTGTTTTTTTTTATTTAGGGTTGTGAATTATTGTTGGAGGGATGTCATGATTTGTAAAAGTTTTTTAATGATAGCATCATTGTTGTTGTAAGGTGGGGTAGTGCATGTATGTGGAGGACAAGTGAATTGTAAACTCGAGATGGAGGAGGTTTGAGGAGATATTGTAGTTGAAGGAAAAAAGGTAGAGGAATTCCCTATGGAAATGCCTAAGTGTTCACATTGCTAGTAGGTTGAATTGTTATGGTAGGTTGAGTACTAGTATATGTAGGGATGGAAATAGGTATCATAGAAGTAGGGATGGAAGTTCCACCTTGGCTTTGAGTGCATCCCAAATCTTGAGTGAAGCTAGGGATAGTAGGGATAGTGTTGTTAATGGGAAACATAGTAGTTGAAGGCATGACAATCATGGGAAGTGAATTATGCATACTAGGATCCATATAGGGTTGATTATCAACACTATCAGGAAGAGAGCTAGAGAACCCACGATCCACGATGAATGGTGTATTGTGGGATGAAATGAGTCATGAACTACATCTCATAATAGTATTGCTAATAGGACACCAAGTTGTAAAGCTCATACAAGATTTCACAAACTTAGTGGACAAACCCAAAATGGAAAGAGGGTAAAGGGAAATGCTAGGACCTAAAATGAAGTGTCAATGCAAGTTTCATATTCCAAACAAGGTAATTTTACTATTTACACTATACAACAATTTGAAATTAAATGCTTTAAATGTAATTTTGAATTTAAGCAGTGCACAAAATGAACCAATTTAAGTTGGATGCAATGAAATGAAGAAAATAGAAACTCTGCAAACTGAAACAGATAACTAACAACAAACAAAAACACAAAAATAGAGTTTTTAATGTTCGAAAATGTAGTTTAAAATATGAAATGGGACTAAATTTCCTAGAGAGGCATATGAGTCCCAATCAGGGTTTTTTAGGGGCTTAAATGTTGAATAACAGTAACCACAAAATACCCATAAATCAGGAAAAACCACTTGTACTGGGACTAAATCGCCCAGAGGGGCATATGAGTCCCAAATTAGGGTTTTTACATGAATTTCAAAAAATTCTAAGTGAAAGTTATTCTTTCTAGTTTGTATGATGTCTAGGCTAAATGCAATTACATATTTTAGATGGATTTCAAGGATGCAAGATTTAGAAACCCTAGATGCAAATCAACTAATACAAAGTTAATGTAAGCTAGATATAGGACTATGATGCACTCCAAATCAGAAAAGAGGTGTTCACATTGGGTTCACCAAAATGTAACAACAGAAATAGGGCGCCTCACCTTTTAGGAGATGGAGCACAAGGATAGGGTTCTTATTTCACTATTATCTCATTCAAGGAAACCTTAGAGATCTCAATCTGAAGGTAGAAAGTGGGAAAGATATCTTGCAATAAGGTATCCTAGGGTGTGATTAAAGATTAAAAGGAGGTTCACCACCAAGCTAGGGCTTGGAAAGACAAGTAACATGCAAAAACTAATAATCAAACCTAATGATATGCAAGACTTGAATAGATGACCTAGAAATGAATGAAAAATAGAACAGTAAACTAGAAAAGTATAAAAGTGCACCTAGAAAACTGTAGAGGCTTGAATGAAGACCTAAAATTTTGAAAATACTAAATTCAATGCACACTAGGACTCATATGCCAGGCTGGGTGATTTAGTCCCATATTAGGATTTCTTGGTAGGAACAAAAATATGACAGTGACAAGTCTAGAACTCTTGAAATCTGGAAATTTGACCGTACTGGGAATCATAAGCCAAAACTGGCATATTAGTCCTACTTGGATTTTTTGAAGGATCAAGATCTAAATTTTCTCTTCAATCTCTGCTTTATCTTTTCAACTTGACTTTTAGATCTGAAATGTTGAATTTTCCTCTGTAGATGCCTTTTAGTGATCTTGTAAACAAGGTGACAACTTTGCAAAACTGACAACTTTTCTCCAATCTTGCTCTTCAATGTGTTTTCAACCTAGGTCTACAATCACACACTAAAGAAAGTGGAAAATTTTGATTTTTTAGTAGAAAGGGGTTTTCCTTGGTCAAACCCCATTTAGGTAATCAAACCTTGAAATGAAATGAAATGGAAAGAAAGAATGATGAATGAACAAAATGATGTGTTTCAACTAACCAAAACCTAGTGTTGACCTTTCAATCCTTTCCATCTATCCATCAACAAGCCTTCCCACCTCCTATATATAACCCAACATCCATCCCCCATTTTTCTCCTTTAATCCAAACCTTTGGATAAGTCCTTAGTTCTTCCATCATAACTTTAATAGGCCAACATTTATGAGTCTAATGCCCATTTCCATGGTTAAGGGATATTTGGTTGTGAAAATTGATGCTTAAGTCCTTCCATCTTATCATTCCTTACATTTTAACCCAATGCACTAAAATAGTCATTGTATACGCTAAAACATTGATGTACAACAAGAACTAACCAATGCACTAAAACAACTACTCAATGCACTGAAAGAACCAATGAATCGCTAAAACCGATAGTTAATGCACTAAAAAAATATGGTGGGCGCCATTTTATGTGCGTGTGAAATGTGGAAAGTTAGTAAATCAACACAAACCTTAATGAAAAAGATTATATCAAAGATTTGAAACAAGTAAATTACTCTATTTTGTAGTTAAAAAAATATTTGAAGAACGTTTCATTTTCCTCTATTCTCAAGGATTTATTAAACCATATCGTCTATCAGATTTTTATATGTGCACTTATGGTTGTTAAAATGACAACTTGAGAAATGAGATTGATATTAAACATGCAAGCCAATTAAATTCCTACATGAAACTATATGATGAAAATGATAATGGATATTATGATGAATGGATAATGACGTTAGATTATACAATGTAAATGTTATGATATGAAACTAGGATGATTCTACATATGCTCAAATGCTAACTATGAATATACTAATCTAAAATGCAACTATAAAGCAAATTATGGTATAAAATGCAACTATAAAGCAACATATGATTCTACAATGTTAAATATGATGTTAAACATGATTCTATATGCAACTACAAAGAAAAGCATGGTTCTAACTATAAGACTCCAAATGCTCCAATGCTCCAAAAGTTGTTCTTGAATGATAACTCTACTCAAATTTGGGATGCAAAATATAATGGCAAAGGGTTGAATTTATAGGCTTTTCCAAGCATCATGTGATGTGGCAGTGATCGACTGTCCAAATTTGAACAAGGAGGATGAACGATGGAGATGAAGAGAATCAAGAAGGTGTCCCCTTGACCAAAGACAACATTCCAAATGGATGGAGGAATCTCTTGACCAAAGGCAACATGCCAAATAGATGGAAGAATAGTGTGGTAAAAAGGATGATGTGTTTGAAAATTGGTTGAAGAAGTGTGTGAAGAATAAGCCATGTGTTTGAAGATAATTCTAATTTAAAAATTAGAATTATTTAATTTAATGTGACCTTGGTGAGGTGGCATAAAAAGCTATAGAAATGTGCTTCAATTCCAAATTTGAGATTAGTGAAAATCAATTAAATAAAATAAACTTATAGAAATTTGTTTATTTAATTAAAGGGAAACATGCCAAATGGATGGGAAAATCAAGTGTGTAAGGAATAAGCCATGTGTTTTAATGCCAAATGTGTGGGAAAATCAAGTTTGTGAGGAATAAGCCATGTGTTTGAATGCCAAATATGTGGGAGAATCAAGTGTGTGAGGAATAAGCCATGTGTTTGAAAGTTTGTTGAAGATAATTCTAATTAAAAATTAGAATTATTTAATTTCATGTGACCTTAGTGAGGTGGCATGAAAAGTTGTAGGCATGAGCTTGAATTCCAAATTTGGGATTAGTGAAAATTAATTAAATAAAACAAACTTATAGAAATTTGTTTATTTAATTAAATTAGAGGAATTGTGATTTTAGATTTGGAAAATTAAGAGACATGAACCATATAAATAAATTGAGAATTTATTTATAAGTAGAAGAAATATTAATTAAATAACTCTAGAGTATTTAATTAATTAGATGTCTTGACTGATTTTAAGTTTATACACCTAGAAATAAAGTGTTGCAAACATGTATGAGATGGCTAGCATGAATGTGGATCTTGACTCTTGCTTGAATGATATGGATCTTGACTTGAATGCTTGCTTGAATCATAAAACCCTACATCACAAATGTTAGCTCAAAAAAAAACATGATGCATGATGAATTTGACATGATGCTTGATACTTGAATAATACTCTAAAACACTTGACAATCAGCTCTTGAATGCTCTTGTAAACTCAAATTTTCTGTAAGGATGCTTATTCAACTTGCTAGGTGAAAAATGAGTGAAATAACTTTGTATTTATACTTGTTTATGCCAAATTTCCCTAAATTACAATACTACAAGTTGACATCAAATCTAGGAGAATAAAATTCCACCAAGAATTTGAATTTAATTTAGGTTTAAGCCACACGAGACTCATATGTCAGAAGTGGCCTATGAGTCCCATTAAGCTAATATTTTGGAAACATTTTTCAAGAAATGCTTAGATTAATGTGAAATCCATATTGGGGCCTCAAAACTTAGGTGGGACCTATATGCCCAAGGTGGAATATGAGTCCTAGATCACTAAATTTGGGTCATACAATCCAAAAACACATGAATTTTGATTGGATATTGGTATATTTCATAATTAATATCGAAAAGATGCATTAATAAAGGCTTGTGGATGCAAAATAGGACCAAATAAGGCATAAAGAAGCCCAATTTACTAAGCCCTAGGTTAGTGTGAAAGTGTAAAGGTACACTTTATAACACCCTAAATAACACACAACTAGGTTCATTTAGTTTACAAGGGCCCAAGATCTAATGTGTTCATGTGTTAAACACATTACAACACTAAATCAAGACAACAGTATACTTAATTTAATAGGGGGCCCAAACAAAAGTGAAAATGTAAGGGGACACATTTTCTGTCATTACAGGGTTTATAATTTAGTTCTCACCTAGTTAAATTCACACAAGTGCTTATGTGACCATATCAAAGTGATTAATTTTATGCCACCTCATGGCTCTAAGAAGTGTAGGATGATCAACTTTGTAAGTAAAGACTAATTTTCTCACTTTACTCAATAATCACTACCTTCACCATCTAAGCATGGTTGTATTTTTGTCTCTTGAAAAGTGGGTGAAAATTAAATCAATAGCAACCTTTCATAAGGATGGAATGGGACATGGAGGAACAAAAGTAAGTTGGATCCTAAATGTATACTTTGGGTTTTCATCTCCCATCACAATTACCTTGTCTTATATCTCATCCTATAAATATTTCTTATAATACAAGTTTATCCATTCATTCAAGGACACCCATTATGTGATATACCTAAGATCAATTTGTGTTCCACTCCCCTAAAGGCCCAAGAAACCAAAAAGTGTTTTGGTCTATGTCCCAATAAGTGAGGATGTCAAAACATATGAATGGTAAGCTTCAAACAATGAAAACCTATACCACCCTCATTAGTCCAACTCAACTAGAGGATAACTTGATCTACACTTGGGAGTGACTCCACCCAATCAAAATATTATGTCTATTCTTTACTAGCATTCCATCCAATGTTGTTGTCTAGATCAGTGAAAAAATTGTTAGATCTTATAAAATACACAAAATAATGAAATTTATAAATATAAACCTATTTTATATGCTAGATTACTGAATACTCCAATTCTCTAACTCTTTCTTCACTTCTAACACTATGCTTTCACATAGATCGTTATTGCTGAAATTACAAGGGAAAAGAGGATTTCATAAGAAAGACATCTATGCTGACTAAAGTTTTGTGAAAAGTAAAAGGGCTAGATTTAAAAGAACACAAAAGAAGCTTTACTTCTTATACTTGTTGGATTCAAATCCAGCGGTGATCCATTTTTCAGGACCTTTCCTAGGCCTCAAGTTGATCTTCGCTATACCTCCGCTTTTTTGTGTGAGTCACAAATGCATCGAAATACTTTCCTGTTCCAATGTGATGGAGATCAGAATGCTACACACCATCATAAAATGTATGAATGATCATGGTAGTTGTCTCTAACATTAAGCGCAACTCATCCAAACAGCAGACTAACCCTACGTATCCTAGGGAGAAGATAGCTATGTGAACTAAAGTGGACCGGATGGCGATTGTAATTGTAGAAGGAAACGAGCATCCAATTTACCTCTCTTCCAAATCAAGAAATGCTTGCACATCTAAATTATGTAGGGAATTGTAAAGCTGAAGAGCAAACATTTCTTTAACATCAGGGCCTCTATGGTTAATGAACACATCATACTCTATTGGAGATTCCTCTACTAGTCTTGATCCTTCAATAGGTTCAGTTATAGAGAAATCTCAAATTGCACTCTGAAATATATCCACCAATGCTCCCTCAATCACATCAATGAACTCGTAATCACTTGCAGAGGTAGAAATACGTACGTGAGGAAACTTGCAAGGAGGGAGTGGTTTTTTAATTTAATTTAGGCACGCAAGTTGATAACACCATCGATGCACTTTCTGTTTGCTGTTAGTTTCTTTGTCATCTACTGTCGGTCATTGCCATTCAGGTTTCTATTTCCTATCGCTCTTAATTTTGGTGGGCCCCTGCTTGGATGGCATGATGTTATGTACGTTTTTTTATGCATTTTTGTATGTACATAGGTGCTTTTTGTCTACACTTTAGCTGCATCTATCCATGCCCTGGTGTATTTGTGGGGCCGGATAACTTTTGCCTACTTAGAGTAGTCCTTGGTGGCGGTTTCTCCATAAAACAAAAATAAACAAAAGTAAAATATTGTGTACTCAAACACCCATTTATGATTAGTGACTGCTACAATTCTATTCTTGAAATTTGTTTGAAAAAGTATTTCTATGTCTTCTACCAACTTTTATGACAATACAGTTTCTCTGTCAAATTCATGAGTTCAAATGCTACCTAAATATTATAATAAAGATTATTACTGGCACAAGATCCCAATGTGATAACGTCAAAAAAGAAAAAAGTGGTGCATAACACACAGCTCCTACACCTGCATTCTACATCACCAGGTAGCTGTCATGCCAAAGAGATAAGTATTGCTTATAACTAACTATTCTTAGTATTATGAAAGTGACATACCTAGAGCTTCAACAATAGTTTTTCTTAGTATTGAGGCAGTTGTCTGTAATTGTTTGGCATATTATTGAATTAGTTAGATACATCTGTCGTAGTCAAATCAACATTACATCTAGACCTAAGTGTTTTTATTTGATTATTGTGCATTTATTTTCATATGTTTAACAATCCCAACTCATAATTCTAGATTAGAGTGATATACATGGTAATAAAAAAGTTTACAAAATTTAAACATGAGTATATCATTTTTTAATAAAATTACCTAGATATTATTCTCAATGCTAGAAATTATTTGTGTACCTTTATTATTTTTATTACAATTGGACCACTCACTATACCATAGAAGTTAACATGCAATTTTTTTTTTTGGGGTCATCCATGGATGCATGATATAAGGGTCATGCCATCCAAACTACCCCTGGCTATAATTTTTTCCCATGGTGATGAAAGGAATGCTATACATGTAGATCATTCATATATCTATTTTCAGATGGTTAACCAACCTAAAAATATTATTATATTAACTCAACCAGCATAGGATATTCATTAGCAAGAACAACAAGAAATTAAATAAAAACAAGATCCCTGTACAAGGACAATGTTTTCCTTAGTGATGACTAGGGTGCATTAGAACACATCTATTGGTGTAGAAGAATAAATTTTTGATCTTAAATCTCACAAAATATCTTTAATTCAATATATGGATCCATCTATATATGGTTGGTTTCCACCTCCAAAGAAAAATAATATTCATGAGACAAAATTGTCTTTTATTTGTGGAAATGATCCTAAGGGTAGTAGCTCCATTGATAGTTCTTCTATATTTACAACATTTGATAAATTATACGATCACGACTATAATCTTATGAAAAAATGTGGATTTAAAAGAATATGAATTGGTTAGCATAAGCATGAGATCACTTAGCCATTATAGGTAGAGAAAAATAATGATAATAGTGGCATTGGCTATGTAGCTAAATATATTAAGAAATGGTTAAAATAGTAAACTCATTAAAAATGAAAGGACCATTAAATGCTTATGAGTATTCAACTTTGAGCATTAAACTGGTACATATCATTTATTTATAAACACAAGTTACAACATGCTCAAGAGTGCATGAATTAGTTATAGATGATTAATTTAATATGGTTATACACGATTATGGGATTATTATTTGATTATTGCTCTTATTATATTGTTTGATTTACCTTATAGTGGTAAATTTTTAAACATTGGACGAACATGAAGTGGAGAATGAATGAGATAAAATTGTGTAATTAATAAAATTAAATTCTAGAGTTGAAAGCACATCCTCTTTTCCATCTCAGTTTTATATTTGATAATTTGATGGTTTGAATAATTATGAAATTATCTTTGTAAGAAATCTATTGCAAGTATGGAAGATATTTTTTGGTAGCATTCACATATGACCTTAAATTTTTAGTGCTTAAATATTTCCTTTATGTGTAATGTATGTTATATCTACTTTAAATTCCCATATTATAGCATTAACATTATAGACCTTCTAAAATCTGAAGCATATCATCTTAGATCTAATATTTGCATTCCAATATTTTGAATTATTCATTTAGGCATTCCATTATTGATTTATCATTTATTTATCATTTAGCTTCTATCCCTCGAAAGGATAACCTCTCCTTAATCAATTTTTCTATTATGGAGGTGGAAACACCAACATGGGGTTTGACTGAGGCAAGCCCCTATATGGCACAACCCTTCCTCTCCATTTGAATGTGTAGGTATGGATTTGAAAAGGATTAAAGGAATATTTGAAGACAATTCACTCATTCATACATTCAAGCCCTACAACTTGACAAGATACAAAAACTTCAATATCTCATCAATAGATAAAGATCTGACAATGGGATCCAGAAATAGAGAAGCTACAAACTAGGTACCTAAGAATTGTAAAGGCATATTTAAATTTTAGATACCTAGACTAGGGTGTCCTTGCACCCTAATCCACCTAAAATCAACTTAGATTCAAACTATAGGTGCACATTACTCTGCTCTTTTTAGATTCAGTCTTAGAATTTGACTTTCAATTTCCATTATTTTTGTAATTGGATCAGAACAATGCATTTTCATACTCTTTTAAGTGCATCATTTCATTTCATACAAAATCCATTCCAAACCATTTGAATTCAGATCCCAGTATTGATTAACTCACCTTCAGGTTGCAAGTCAATCTCATATCCCAACCAATCTCAAATTTTAATGATATGGCCCCATGGAAAAGTCCATGAAATCCTAAGGTGGAGTCCTAGGGTTTCATTTTTTTTACATGTCATTTTGGTGAACCCAACACATTGAAATTATAGACCTTTTGAAATCTAAAGCATATCATCTTAAATATAAGATTTGTATTGCATTGTTTCGTATTGTTCATTTAGGCATTCATTTTTGCATCATAAAAGCATAAAAATCCAAAAAGAAATTATATATCATATTGCATTATAGGTTACATTAGGGTTAATTTAGTCATCATAGGCCACACCTACATCATAATTTCATTTACAAATCTACATTAGGTAATTTCGGATCTGAAATCAAATCTTAAAGTGATCATTACATTCATTTAGGTATTTTTGCATTTTGTAAAAAAGGTGAAAATGTGCATTGTTTTGTTTAAGATCTTCATTTTGAGAAATTGCAAGTTAGAATTAGTAAATTTTTGCACTTAGATCTATAAGTTGCATGTAGAATTATAATTTCTTATTTCAATATTTTAATTTGCTTGCATACTTGCATGTTACATTGTGTAATCTTAAAACAATCAAATTCTAGAAAATTATTCGTTTTCATTTGAGAAATATGGGTAGAGATTTGAGGAGAGTTTATAGAAGGTATACATAAAAAATTTAACACATAATCATATGCTTCCATATTTCTTCATTCAATACATTTGCATATATATAGGATTTTCATATCCCATGTTATAGGATGATTGTTACACCTAGGTCTGTGCAAGATCATGAGGGGCCGAATAACAACGATGCAAAAAAAAAAATGCAACATGAGAAAGTGAAAAGCACAGATAGCACATTTGACTAAGTTTTGGTTGAGTTGGTAAAAAGTACATTTTTCTATGGTAAAACCAAATCAAAACAAATATCCATTATAAACGGATATCCATTTTTAACAAAATGAATATTCGTTATTGTAGTAACAAAAAAGTATCCCTTTTCCTTACATAATTTGGGAATAATTGTCATTGAATTAACCTAATCTTTACTAGGTCTAATGTTGTAATGTGTTGTAATGTGTTGTACACATTCACATTGATCTTGGGCCCCTTTTTAATAAAATTCACCTAAATTATACCCTATTTATGGTGTTGTAAAGTGTTGTAGCATACTTTCACACTTATCTAGGGTCTCATTAATTAATTGTGGTTAATTAGAGTTAATTAGCCCCTTTAATTCAAATTTAAGCCTTATTTGTGAGACCTTCCTAGGATCCGTCCAGACACCCATAATTCAAATTGTAAAACATTTAATTGGGAAAAATCAAGGTCCTAGAAAATGGTGCTAGGACCCATTTTCCCTAGGTGGCGAATGGGTCTTCCCTCTATAGGACCCTCCTTTCTTTGCATATTTGACATGGGTTTTTGATGTTATTTCAACCCCTGAAGGCAAGGTCCTGAAAAACTTGTGCTAAGACCCATTCACCCTAGGTGGTGAATGGGTCCTCCCTTAATGAGGACCCCATTTTTGAATTTGATTATGGTGGGATTTTAGTAATATTCATTTCTAGATCTAGTGTCGGCTTGAATTATTTGAATTTTGGGGTTAATCTCTAGATTTAGTATAAATAAGGGGTTGATTCACATTGTTTCTCCTAGCAAGTTTACAAGAGGCCTAAGCATTCAAGTTTTCAAGCATTAGAGCATTACAAGAGAATTTGAAAGATATTTTATGGAAGATTATCAAGAGTTTATGGGAGCAATTCAAGATCATTTCGTCATGTCAATGGTTTAGTGCATTCATGCATGTTGTTTCTAGCTAAGATAGTTGATGTAGCATTGAAGATCTACTTGCAAGCATTGTTACACATCTTATTCAAAGATCAAGATCTGCATTCTTCATGGCCACTTCATGTTAGTTTGTAGATTTACACTCCAAGACAACATCCAAGGCATCATCAATTACATATTTCATGTTTCATGCTTCAATTCCCTTATTTCATTATTTGGTTTAATTACCTAAACTAGGTTTGACTTAGGAAAACCCCTATTCACTAGAAATCAACAATTTTTTCTCCTCTTGAGTGCGTGTTTGCATATTTACACCATTTTGAGCTCTAAAAAATTTACTCATAGTTGCTATAACAGTTATGGTTAGTTTTTTATTGTGATTTGCATCTTATCACACACAAAATCACATAATATTAGGGTGAAAAGCATAGTGGTTTATCATCTTGATCAATTCATTTTGGTAAACCCTATTTTCCCCCTAATCATTAATGGTGAACCCGACGTAGTGAATATTGCAATTTTCTAATTTTGAAGTCTTTCATTGCATCCTAGGTTAGATCTTGCAGTCATTTGCATTGAATTAGATCTCATTTAAGGTTTCTTGGTTTGCATTTAAAACTTGCATCTCATTTAGGTTTTAGATTGGTATTATTTTTCATCTCTCTAAATCTAAAAAATACAAAAACAAATCAGACATATTGCATATTATTTAGATCTCATAAAATTGCATTTCAACCTAGGTCTTTGCATTCATCATTTCATTGCATTTTCACATTGCGTTTATAGAAAATCTGAAACTGAAACTTACTACCTTAGACTTGGAATTTAAAGACATTACTAAAAGCTTGAAAATCATCAAAAAATAGTTTCAAAACCCTAATCAAGTACCCGTTCACCTTTATTGGTGAATGAGTCCTTGATCAGGTCAAACCTAAACCTTCTAGCATCTAAAAAAGTATTAAAAATCACCCAAAAATCAACAAAAACATCTCAAAATTACCTAACCAGGACCCATTCACCCTTACTGGAAAATGAGTCCTTGGTAGATTTTTTATTTGCATTTTTTGGAAATTAAAATCTTAGTTTTAGGATTTTGTTTATTGTTGTTACTTTCCTGTTTCAATTTCTTGATTTGTTGTTTCATCAAATTCATTGCATATAGCTTAAATTCCTTCATTTAGTGCATTGTCAAAATTCAAAATTGTATTCAAAATTTTCATTTTTCAGTTTATTGCATTATGTAATCAGTAAATTGCATTTCTTAGAATTTAAAATTTTCATTCCATTCTAGGTCATTGCATTAACATCTTTTCCATTTAGGTTTTGCACACAAGGTTTGTAAAACTTGTATGAGCTTTACAACTTGGTGTTCTAATAGTAATACTATTGTAAGATGTAGTTTGAGGCTCATGTCATCCTGTGATATCTCACTCATCATGGATATTGGGTTTCCTAACTCTCCTACCGATAGTGTTGGTAATCAACCCTCCATGGCTCATAATTTGCATACTACACTTCCCATGACTCCATCTCCTACAACTAGTGTGCCTCTTGTTAACAACACCGTCCCTACTTCCACTCAAGCTTTGGGGTCTACTCTAAGCCAAGGTGGAATTCCAATTCCATCCTCCATGATACCAATGTCCATTCCTACATACACTAGTACACAACCCACAACAACCTTTCAATCCACAACAACCTTACAACATACAACAACCTTGCAACCTACCACAACCATTCAACCAACCACAAAATTCATTCATGTTAGCATTGTGCGCACTTCCATAGGTATTCTCATAGGAAATACTTACAACTTTGTCCAATCAAACATAATTACTCCTCAACAATCCACCTTCACCAACCTACAATTCACTAGCCCTCTGCGTACATACACCGCTCCACCTTATTCTCCTCAACCTTACAATCAAAATGATCCTCTCATTAGCTCACTTTTGTAAACTATTACATCCCTGGAACAATAAGTTGCAACATTACAACAAAACAACAATAAGCAACCTTTACAATACATCAAGTCCAACTCGCTATCTTTTGATATATATTAAGAGTGTAAATTCCACAAGGTATAAAAGTCCCTCAATTCGAGAAATATGGTGGAAAAGGATATCTTGTAAGCCATGTTTTCGCTTTCACAACCTTGTGTAGTGATTTCATCTTTGAGGATAAACTTTTGGCTAAGCTATTCCCTAGGTCCTTGAAGGATACCACTTTAGAGTGGTTCTCTTCTTTGTTGAACAATTCAATTGGTTCATTCAATGAACTCATTGATGTATTTTACAACCACTTCCATATTCACATGGGTCCCAAGATGACCCTTGTTGATTTAATCACATGCAAACAAAAGTAGGATGAGAAAGTGATTGATTTCATAGCAAGATACCAAACACTTTATTCACAAGTAAACATTAGGATTCCCGATGTCGACCTTCAACGAATGTTTATTGCAAACTTACAAGATAAACTATAAATAAAACTTGAAATGTTGAGATTTCCATCCTTCACAGAGTTATGTACAACCCTTGGTGATTATAAAAATTTGACTTGCATTCATGATGTCAAAAAACCCCCTAGTTGTACTAAACAATCCAGATCTACAAGTCAAAGTAGCTATCAAAATTCCAAGAAGTAGAATAAGGGATTGTTACAACTAAATTCACCTCAAATAAGTCAATAAACTAATAATCAAGTGGTTGCTATCAAGATGACAACTCCTTTCAAGGAACAGGAGAGAGAGTTCACTCCTTTACCTCATACCCTTCATAATATCATGTTGCAGCTTATTAACAAGAACATGCTTACGTTACCTCCTATTCAAGAATGTGACCCTAATATACCATTGCTTAGAGGCTTTCAAAAAAATACTTATTGTCATTACCATCAACAAAATGGACATGGTACATAATATTGTAAGCATCTTAAACATCTTATGCAAGACCTTATTGATAATAATCAACTTCAAATTGGAGGTGTGAATGATCAAGGTAATAATTTTGTGGCTCCTCCTAATCAAAATTTGTAAATATTTACAAATCACATGCCTAAGCACAATATTTCATTTGTCAAAACTAGCAAAATGAAGAACAAAGTGATGAATGCTGACGTGGATGATGAAAACATGAATGAAGAACAACCAATTCAAACAGTAGAATTTATCGAAGCTAGACCTTGTAAGGGATCAACTAAAAAGCCTCTTGACATTGATTTCTCACAAAAATACATAGTTAAGTGTGCACCTGATGGTCCTCATCACATAGCTAGTTGAATCAATGACAAGCCCACTAATGGGATATTGATTGATCCCATCTGTGGAGAGAATGTGATCACTAAATAATTCTTATATGTGCATGACCTATATTAAGAAACATATGACAAACCAAAAGGATGGATCAAGACACATAATTGGTTTGCTTGCCCTATGATAGGATCGATAGATCTCCCTTTAAAGGTTGGACCGCAAACAGTAAATGTATCAATTTCCATCATCCCACAATTAGACCAATTTCATGTGAAGCTAGGCTATCCATGTCTTTTCTCCATGAATTTCATCCCTTCAGTTGTGCATAAATGTCTAAAGTTTCCATTTAGAAACAACATCTTTACTGTGCATCATAGTGGATTTAATTCTACCTCGGCCCAAGGGAATTTTTCATTAGATTTCTTTAGCCTAAGCCTATGGAGGCTATCAAAACTTGTGAGGATTTCTTCTTCAAATAATATCAAAAGTTCAAGGCAAAGAAAATAGCAAAATTATCCCTTTGAAACATACCTCAACCTATTAATGAAACACCTATCCTTGATGAAGCAATGATTGAACCGAAATCCCTTCCGAACATACAAGAACAACCTATAGAAAAACCTCCTACAATTTCCTATAAGAGACCAGGAGATAACAAAAACAATCATGTTGTCCCTCCTAGAGTCAAACAAGTTTATAAAGTCAAAGAGAAAGTGGGTTAACAAGCTACTATTGTTTCTTCTATTCCTCCTAAGGAAGAGAAACACCTATAATTGACAAACCCACAAACAAAAATTGATTAGATTAAAAAGGAATCAAAGTGCTAAAGAGTGTAGGCATAGGCAACATGCTATTGCTTGTAAGTTATGAACTCAATAAGACAACATAAAAAATAAAAATCCAAACTTACCTGAAGTAATGCACAATGACTCTATCTCCTTGCCACAACATAAAAAGGAATATTCCATGGAAATTTTCATTCAACCTACCGTTGTGATAAATCTAGATGATGACATTGACATTACAAAGATTGATGAAGAAGTGCATGATGAGTTGAATACATTGTTTTCTTCTTCTATGAACTTAAATGAAAAATCTCCTAAAAAGAGTGTTGAACTTGGTGTTTCCCCTAGTTTGGCACTTGCTCTTGTCCCTTTGCCTAGTTGTCTTCCTTCCGTTTATATTGACCGAGATTGGCATGCGGACGACGTGCTTTAGGTTGACTCGCATTTTCCTTACAAGTGTTTTTTTTGCATTTTCATGTTTCTTTTATATGATTATATGTGCGTAATGTGATCCCCCATGATGTTTCGCATGATGTATCTCTCTATTTTTGTGCATTCCTCTATATGTTCCTACATTCTTCTCTATATCGTTAGAATTTTTCACTTGTCTTGTGTTTTCCTTTTGGGGATGATGCAAGGCATTGATATATTTAGGTCTCTTCCATGTTGACCCAAAAGCTTTTTCTCTTATCTTTTTTTTCACTTGTCTTTTGTTTTCCTTTTGGGGATGACAAAAGGCATTAAGAAATTTAGGTCTCTTCCATGTTGACTTGAAAGTATTTTTCTTTATTTTTGCTCTCTTTGTGTCATTCTTCTAGTTCTATGAGTATTTTGGGAATGATGACAGTTCCATGCTCTATGACAACATTGTAGCAAGACATACTGACCCCGAATCCATAGATCCCTTATGTATCTATGGGGGAAACCCTTCTTCCTATTTCATGATGCAACTTAAATTTTGGAAACATATGACTTGGCATAGATTTTCTTGAGGAAAGCTCTCATGTCTTGAGGAAAAACATTGGCTACTTTAAAGCAATTTCTCACAATGATGGTGTAGCAACTGCTTTAAAGTGGGGGCATACATCGATGACATTTTTTGGCGTATTTCATGGCATGATTTTTATTTTTCTTGTGACATGTCCTTTTCTTGGTGGTGTCATTAGGTTTGATGTCCTCCAAGAGTGCGATATTTTTAACCATACAATATCCCTTCGTGGCATGATGTGAATGAGGCATCCCATAAGTGGTGATATGAACTTGTCCTCTCTTGGAGACATTAGGCATAACGTTCCCTAAGAAGAAGACCTTACACAAACAAAGTAAAATCCTCTTTAACAAAAAATTACATACATGACATTACAAGAAGCATTTACAAAAAAGAATTACATTGTGGTGCCTTATTGAATTTTTTAGGAGGATAACTTTTGTATGGTATGAGAGGCTAATATGATTCTCTCATTTTCCACTTCATTGGGATAACTCACCTAGTGGACAGACTAAGGTTCCACTACCCCAAAGTGAGCAACATGTGTTACAGACAAATGACCCCATTCCACATCGCGTTGGAACGGTTGTGCTTGATCCTTTCTTTTTTCTTTACTTTTTTTGGCCTAAATGACATGGTATGATTATGTATCTTTTTTATTGTTGCATACTTAGTGTCTTGAATGTCTACTTTAGTGTGAGTTTGACATGGGGTCATCCTCTCACTAAAGTGGGGGAAAAATGTAGTAACAGAGAAAGCATCCATTTTCCTTACTTAATTTGGGAATACTTGTCATTGAATTAACCTAATTTTACCTAGGTCTAATGTTGTAGTATGTTGCACACATTCACATTGATCTTGGGCCCCTTTTTAATAAAGTGCACCTAAATTTTACCCTATTTATGGTGTTGTAAAGTGTTGTAACATACTTCACACTTATCTAGGATCTCATTAATTAATTGTAGTTAATTAGATTTGGTTAGATTTAATTAGCCCCTTTAATTCAAATTTAAGCCTTATTTGTGACACCTTCTGAGGATCCATCCAGACACCCATAATTCAAATTATAAAGCAATTAATTGGGAAAAATTAAGGTCCTAGAAAATTGCGCAAGGACCCATTTTCCCTAGGTGGTGAATGGGTCCTCCCTCTATAAGACCCCCCTTTCTTTGCATATTTGGCATGGGTTTTTAATGTTATTTCACCCCCCAAAGGCAAGGTCCTAAAAACTTGTCCCAAGACCCATTCGCCCTAGGTGATGAATGGGTCCTCCCTTAATGAGGACCCCCTTTTTGAATTTGATTCTAGTGAGATTTTAGTAATGTTCATTTCTAGATCTTGTGTCGGCTTGAATTGTTTGAATTTTGGGGTTAATCTCTAGATTTAGTATAAATAAGGGGTTAATTCACATTCTTTCTCCTAGCAAGTTTACAAGAGGCCTAAGCATTCAAGTTTTCAAGCATTAGAGCATTACAAGATCATTTTAAAGGCATTTCAAGGTAGGTTATCAAGAGTTTATGGTAGGAATTCAAGTTCATTTCATCATGTCAAGGGTTTAGTGCATTCATGCATGTTGTTGAGCTAAGATAGTTGATGTAGCATTGAAGATCTACTTGCAAGAATTGTTACACATCTTATTCAAATATCAAGATCTACATTCTTCATGGCCACTTCATGTTAGTTTGCATGTTTACACTCCAAGACAACATCCAAGGCATCATCAATTACATATTTCATATTGCATGCTTCAATTCCCTTATTTCATCATTTGGTTTAATTACCTAAACGAGGTTTGATTTAGGAAAACCCCTATTCACTAACACTTAACAACTTTTTCTCCTCTTGAGTGTGTGTTTGCAGATTTATAGGTTGAAGATCAAGTGGAGAAGAAGTTTAGAGCAAAATTTCCAAATTTTTCAAGTTTCAAGATTGGCCTTTATAGTGCAAGAACAAAGAAAGGAAGCTACAAAATTTATTACAAGTTTTTAGGAGTTGACAACCGAGGATATGAGAGTGCAAACATCAAGGAAAATAACCTAGATTTCAATTTCAGAAAACTTAATAGGGACCCATTCGCCACTAAAGGTGAATGAGTCCTTTGTGCCCTAAAAAAAGGCTTCTTGCAACAAGGTACACACCATTTTGAGCTCTAAAAACTTCCCTCATAGATGCTATAACAGTTAGGGTTATTTTTTTATTGTTATTTGCATCTTATCACACACAGAATCAGATAATATTAGGGTGAAAAGCATAGTGGTTTATCATCTTGATCAATTCATTTTGGTAAACCCTATTTTCCCCCTAATCAATTATTAACGGATATCCAATATGAAAAAGTCATATCCATTATTACCTATATTTTTAATAATATAATATTGCTAATATAATATCAATTTATCATATTAATAATAATATATAAAAATATATTAATATTAATATGTTATTTTATATATTAAAATAGAATATATAATATATGTAAAATATATCTATATATAATATATAATATACTCATATATATATATAAATAATATATTATATATTATAGTATATATATATATATATCAATAAATTGTTGCTAAGGGGTAACACCCATTATATTAATTTGAAAATGATGTTTACGTTGTCATATATACTCATCCCATACATTGACATTTCAGAGAGCAACGCCCATGCAACCCAATCTAACAACTACTATGCTTTCTACAGACACCCTCTATCATCCTTGGCCTGACTATGTACATCCTTCCATCATTGCACTTGTATCTTGTCCCAAAAATCATTTGCCACACCACCCTTAATTGAAAACATTTCGTAATTACACTATACACCATTAATAAAATTTATGTCTCCCAAAATAACATCATACTCGTGTTGTGATTGCTTTGTTTATCTATGCTTGACCATGATACTGCATGCCTCCATTTTGCTTCTTGCAGGATGGAAGGTAAGACAAACTCATACTGCCACCTTGTGCACACCTCTTTGGACCTTCACAGGACAATGGGTAACCCCCAATAGTTAATTGATCATCCACTGCCACATCACAATGTCGTCATTTACTCCTTGTGGTACTGTGAGTTGTTTGTTGTCTCACCGCTAGCTTGTAGTGTTCATATTTGATTGTCGCAGTAGAGTGGTAAACATCTTGTATTGTCCTATATGTCCTACCATCCTGTGCATACTTTTGTTGACTTTCGCGATACTGCAATAAAGGTTTATTCTGCTCTCTATGTTCCACCTTGGTTTTCAAGCCCTATTGCCACCACTTTGGCCAGCCTTTTCGCCATGTCATTGCCACACCACCTCATGCCATGGTTGCCTTGTTTATCAATGCTTCACCATGATATAACATGCCTCCACTTTGCTTGTTTTGAGATGGCAAGTTAAACAATATAATTGCTACCCCATGCACACCACTTTGGGCCTTCTCAGGACAACAAGAAACCACCAACAGTTAATTGATCATCCACCACCACACTATAGCATCGCTATTTACTCCTTGTGGGGCTGCAAGTTGTTTTTTGTTAAGTGTTTCTCATCACTAGCCCACAATATTTATATTTTTCTGCTACAGTATAGAGGTAAACATACTATATATTATATATTATAAATATTATATCATATATATTATATATTATATTTATAATGTATAATATATATTATATAATATTTATAATATATATTAATAAATGTCATATTTTAAAAAAATTAAAGTGTTTTCCAAAATGGATATCCATTTTGGAGAACACTTTTAATTTTTTTAAATATGACGTATATTAATATATGATATAAATTTATATTAATATATTTTTATATATTAATATAATATATATATATATATATATTATATATCATATATATTTAATAAATATAATATATATATATATAATATAATATGTATATAATACATATCATATATATAATATATAGGGTTCACCCCGCAGCGTGATGGTAAGTCACGAGGCCCTATTGATAGGGAATCTTAGGATCAAGTCCCATCAACTTCCAAAAAAGGTGGATGAAGAAAAGTTGTGTTGTAGATGTTGCTGGTGATAGTCTAGCCAAACTGTCGTGTTCATGCCTCATTGACCATGGAGGAAAAGATGCAAATGGAGGATTCTACACATGGAGTTGGTGGTGGAGCCAGCTAGAGGGAAGGATGAGTTGGGGTGGAGGATCCAAAAGGAACGGAAGGTGGAGAGATATGAAGCAAAGGAAGAATGAAGTAATCAAATTTCAGGATAGAGATGAAGGGATAGGCCCAAGAGTGAAAGCAGCCTATAGATGGGAGCTAACAACTGGAAGGATGAGGATAGAGGAGGATGGAGATGATAGAAGGCACGAAGAGAGAGATAAGGAGCCAAAGGAAAGAAGGTAGAGGTGACGAAAGATTGAGGATGCTAGAGAGATAAGGTGGTTGGTATAGGTGCAAGTGCGCTCAACACAATGGAGAGATAAGGAGACAAAGGGATAAGGAGATTGCAAAAAATGAAGTGGAGAGATAAGGAGCCAAAGGGATCAGGAGATCGAAGGAGAAGGTGAGAAGGAGGTTGAGGTGGAGGCCTGAGGAGGAAGCATAGACACGGAAAGATAAACGGAAGAAGGGGTTGAGACAGTGGTTTGGAGTTTAGTCTAGGAACTTGGCACACAGTTGGCTCACCCATCGATGACTGTTGTTGAAGGTTGTTGTTGAACCTTGAAACATAGCATCTCGGGTGAGCACAATGGAAAGATAAGGAGAGATGATGGGGATGTGGTCCCCCAAAAATGTGGTCACATTGGTTCATAGCTCCAGTCAAAAGTGCTATCCATTTTGAAGAGTTATGTGTAGCTCTAAAAAATAGATATCCATTTTGGAGACCTGTGCACATCTCTAAACAATTGATATCTGCTATTTAACAGTATAAATAACATATTTTAGGCCACGAATAGTCATTTTAATAGTGATTGTTTGCAACCAAAATAAGGAATAGATATCAAATATAACACATATTCATCTTTGACGCCATTTTCACTTCCTTCAACTGAATTCCCATAGTTTTTGGTATGTATGAACACATTTTTTAATTATTTTACACAAATTTTTAATTATTTTGATTGTTTGATATGATTTTTCAATAAAATATTAGGGTTTTTGTTTTAATTTTAGAAATTATATGAAAAAAATGTCAATTTATAAATTTATAATCTACAATAGGGTTAAAATGGAACAAGTTTTAGCAAACCCTCCATCGATCCCTCCAACAAACCCTCCTTCAATTCAAGACTTAATTGAAATAAATATAATTGAATTGACAAATATAGCTGAGAGATACCGTACCCAAGAGCATTTGTAGTCAGTGACCCCAAGTACAGAAGTCATAATCTCTCATGTTAGGGACATCACCCAACAACATGTTGCATTTCAAAACTGGAGAGATCAAAAGAGGTTAGAGTATACTAATGGTTTTTTGCATGACGAGATCAAAAGATTAGAAATATCTATAGCCGATTTAGCCCAATATTTTGTGGATAGAAGAATAGGATATGTTGGTATGAATAAAGGTCTTGTACCTGGTTATTTCATTTACTAGGGACTTATGGGACATATTCACATGTTAATTTTACTTAGGTCCTAAGATTCTTTCTAGAACGTGTTAGTTGTCATTAGTTGTTATCTTATCTTTTGACAACTACTACTTGTGACCTAGGTAGTTGTGTCAATTTCTCTCATGTCATATGATTGACACTTGTCATAATCTTATGACATCTTGCATATCACCTTGTCTATATAACCAAGGGGTCTCTCACATTGTGTGAGAACTACATTGATTGTTTTGCATTCATTGATAGGAATACAGTTTATTCTTGTCATATTGATCTTCTGAGTATTTTGTGCTTTCCATAGGCCTTTAGATCTTGGGTGGCTATCTCCATAGCCAAATATTACATGGTATCAGAGCAAGTTGAGTTCCTTTGGTTAGTCTCTTGGGAGATCTTGAGTGCAATATTGTATTTTCTTGAAGCATTGAGTATGCTCTTCTCTTGCATCTTTGGATGATCTTGACAATTAGAAAGGTGTGATAGAAATACTAGATTCTGGGGGGTTCCTTCTTGGATTTGTATTGTAGGTGCATTTTTTGTTCTTGTTGCATTAGATCTAAGCTCACCATTGCATCTGAAGTGTCTAAGAAAGTTAGATTTTCCTTTTGTTTCGTCCTAATTGGAAATTGGAGGCCAAATGTACAAGGGTTTGAAGAGGGTATTGGTTGCCTGATCCAAAAGGTAGCCATATTTTTGGAGCAGTTTGGGTCAAAACAAACCCTACCATCACATTTGGAAGGCCTGAAAACCTAAAGATCAACTACCAATTTGTCGATTTTGGACACTGTTAGTTGGACATTGAGGCAAAAAAAAATTGCCTAGATAGGTTGTACGACCCTCAGAGGTACAATTTTTCTATTTTCACAATAAAATATTTTGCAAAAATATTTTTGCGATTTCATTAAAAAATTTGGGGCAAAATATTTTGATTGCATCAGGAAAAATATTGGGGTTTTATTAAATCTATAAGGTTTAAAATATTTGGCATAGTATATTCTTTTAGTGTCCTCGACTGTCATTTCATGCCCTTTGTTGCAAACTAACTATGTACCTGCTTTGTCAATTTTTTGACCAACTAATATCTTCAGTATGACGCCTTGACAATGGGCAATGGCTATGCAACATACAAAATGACATGTTGCATCTGATGGCTCATGCCAAGTTCCTTGACATTCCTGCAGGTCTGACAATTATCGCAAAGTGACATGCTACATACCCACTAATAAAATGGTCAACAACAACATGGTGGCACGACCATCAAGATGCCATGGGACCTGCTGCACCACATTCACTTAATAGTTCATTTATTAAAAAATAAGATTTATTGTTTTATTGGTCAAAATAAACATTAACATGTATGTAAAGAACATTCTATTTAAATAGTATTTTGTTTCATGTTTAGAGTAATTTTAAATGGAAATTGGAATGAGTATGCAATTTTTTCTATTAAAAATAATAGTAATATTTTTTTTACTTATCTTAAATAATTTTAATATATATTTTTACGTGATTTTTTATTTTAAATTTTGATGAAGGGGCATGACAAATTCATCTAATAAAGTGCACATAACCATAGTCTAATAGTTGAAGTTGTTAAATTTGGACATTATTACTTTCAATTTTATTATTGGTTTCTTAATATAATAATAATAATTTATTTTATCTATTTTCTATCTATCTATATATTTATGAGAATACATGGATTATAAAGAGCCCACCATAAAAAATGAAAGTTGACTCAAAATAGTGTAAATTGGGTAAAATAAGTATGCTTAATCCTTGACAAAAAAATTGATCAAATATCAATCAACCAACTAAAATCATTATACAACAAAAAATCAAATAATATATATTTTTATAAAAGAAATATATATTTTTTGTATCTATATTGAAAGTGAAAAAAAAATTTGATCTTTCAAAAGAACATGGAATGCAATAACCATGTTAGTATTTCTTTAAATATTAACTTATTGAATATAAAGGTTAAATTCAATCAATTTCTTAGCCACAAATAAGGGCTTAAATTTTGACACAAAGATTAAAAAAATAAAAATAATTAATTATTATTTTTAAATGTTGTAATCATTTCATGTTCTAGCACTAGCACTAGCAGTAGTAGGTTAAAAACTTAAGTGAGATTAGAATATATATATATATATCCTCATCGGATGTTGACCAGCCTGACTTCCTTTTCACTTTCCTCGGCGCACTCACTAATCATTATTTTTGAATACCTTAGCATCTCGTGATCTTTGGAAATCTTTTGTATTTATCACTTGGGCCTGTTAATCGCCTTTCATAGGTCTAAGCTTGTGGGGTCTAGCAACTACGTCACCTTCTGATTGGGGGCAGGGAGCCGCCTTCACCATAAGTGGTGTTGTTAACCATTTTATTAGTGGGTCCGCAGCATGTCAGTCTACGGTAATTGTGTCAAGGAAGGAACTTGGCATGAGCCATCGGATGCAGCATAGCCATTGCCTTATACAAAACATGAGTTCCCTATTACATGCCAGGCATACAAACTATTTTAGCTTGTAGGAAGCCTTACATTCTATGGAAATACTCCTGTCTTACTCTTGGAGAACAAGTCGAATGCTTTGTTCAATGATATCAAAGGAAGGTTTCCCTGTTATAAATAAGACTGGATGGGTCGATTTACAGCAGGATTCAGGTGCTAACAGTCACCCTCTCTAGCTTAAACTAATTTCATTTGATGGGTCATGCTAAAAATGTATTTTGTTTGATGAATATGTGCAGAGTATTTGCTCCCACTACATACATTTTTTCCCTTCAGCTCTTCCTGTCATAGCCTTTGGGGAGAAACTTGGTAGAGATACAGGTAGTGTTTCAAACATATTGTGTCAAGTTACATTTTTGTTTCAGTAGAAGGAGATTTTGAAATGTGTGTGGTTAAGGAGATTCTTTTGTTTAAATGAAGATTAGGTTTTGAAGTGGGTGTGGTTAATTTAATTTTTTTGCTTCAATAAAGACTAGGTTTTGAAATGGGTGTGGTTTGCATTGTAGATGGGACATTGTTTGTTGTGCAAACACTGGCTTCTAAAGCTCTATGTGGGATAATACACTCCATTTTAGGCGGCCAGCCATTGCTGATTTTGGGGGTCGCAGAGCCTACAGTCCTCATGTATAACTTTGCAAAGGGCACAAGTGCTCTAGGACTGCGCTTGTTTCTAGCATGGGCAGGATGGTATGCATCACAAAACCTTTGGTACCTGTTTATCACCATAAATATACAAAATCTGGATAGATTTGGAGTCATTCAATCTCTAGGGATTTGAAATCTCCCCAATCTTTAGAGCATTTACTTATTGGGTCATCATAAATTTTCCAAAGACGGTTTAAATCTCTTAAATATTAAGGGAATTCGAAGTTCTATGACATTTTGGATGATGGGTCATTGTTAAAGTGTGAAATGCAGATGGGTTTAAAATTTCAAATCCCTCTAATAATTAGTTATATTTAAAAAATTACAGCTCTTTAAATGTTCCAAAGGCAGAAGGATTTGAATATCCTAAATTGGTAGTAGGGCATTTGAAATTTTGAACCTTGTTGGGACGTTGCAAATGTGCAAAATGCAGGCAGGTCTGAATCTCTTCAGTCTTTTGGGTATTTAAATGTTTGAGGCCTACATAAGTAATTACACATGCTCTATATGAATATGAATTTGAAACCCTTCAAGCTTTAGGTCTTTTGAATCTTTGAAACTTGTTGGGTGGTTGTAAATGTACCTGAAGGTAAGTAGGTTTGAAACTTTTCAGTCTTTGGAGCTTTTGAAAGGTTTTACTTTTGACATGGTTTGTATGTAGGGCATGCGTTTGGACATCTCTCCTACTTTTTTACTTTTAATTTATGAATTTATTGTTTTGTTATAGTAAAAGAAAGAAGTGCAACAGGGGAAATTGGAAGTTAATATTCAGATGGGTGAGAGTTCAAGAGCACCGCCAGACCCGCCAAAAAAAAGAGATTGAAGAAGAGAATGAGAGTTCACAACTACGGTCATCGCTCGGACATGAGATAGAGGGAGAACGCGAGTGGAAGGAGGAGGAGAAGAAGAAGAAGGAAGATGAAGAGAAGGAGAAGAAGAAGAAGGAAGAGGATTTTTAGATATCATACTTAGTTGAAAATTATATGCAAATTACGTAAGAGTTTGTGGATGGTGAATTAGGAAGATATTTTGGGATTATTTTTTGTAGTAAGAAGGTTTGTACCATCGTTGTGTGCATACTGAATAAGTTTTGTAAGAACAATAAAATTTGTAGAATATATAATTATCATACATAGGGGGGAGGACCGAGTAGCTGATCATGTTTGAATAGATTTGATAGTAGTTGTTTATATAATGTCCAATATTTTCTACACTCATAAAAGCATGTGATTGAACAACTTTTGGTCTCACTTATTTGTTGGGAATTTTTGGATAGCTTGACAAAAAACATGTTGATGTGGCATCATATATGATGATGTGGCTCCAAAATCTTATTTATTAGTAGGAGAGTTGCCAAGTAAGTTGTTGTAACAATTTGGGAGTGATTTGAAATTTCCATGTAGGATTAATAATCCTCATATGAAATTATAAAAATGGAATATTGTCCCATTACATTTTGATGAAAGTATGTTAGCACAAAATAGATTTGGGTGAAAGTATCTTTGCAATAGAAATATTTGTATTGAATTGTATTACTGAAAAAAATAAAAAATTTCCAGAGTGAACCATAATTTGAAGATATTTTAAACTTTGAGAGAAACAAAATATTTACATTTTAAGTTGAGCAAGTATTCAATGCATATTTGATAAATGATCTACTATTTACACAAAAATACTTGTTGAGCAATGATATTTACATAGTAATACCAGTTGAGTAATGATATTGACATAATTGAAATGATTAATAGTCCAGCTAATAGAAATGATGAATAGATTTACACTTTCAGTAATTCTCACATTGAGATGGCAACCCTGCTTAATATATATTCACATAACCACCAGCTCCTATTCCAATTGACATGTGTTATTGCAAAAGCAAAGAATGATGAAAGTAGCAACCCAATATCAAATAAATTTTGAAACCCAATTTTTTTTTCAAACGATGAATATGCAGTCAGCATTGCCTTGTACCCACAGGAAAAATACCTCTAATTGATATCGAATCAATGTATTTGTTTATAAATCTGCAAAACAAGCAAAGTTGACAGCAAATATTTTCTTTATTGGACCTCAAAAGAAGAGCATTTGCATGGAAGAGCTTTGTCATTTTGAAGGAAAATTTTTAATTTCAAAATGTTTTCAAAAGCTAATTCATATGGGAAAAGTTGTTCAAGATAGAAATTATGATATTGTAAAGTAGAACGTCATAGTAAGATTAAGATACATAAATCAGAAAAGTATTCCAAAAGGAAAATTAAATATAAGTGTGCTCTAAAATGAGGTATCTAACTCATTGTGCCAAATGGGATGTAGTCCAATACATTGCTTTAATATTAAATATATTTGGAGTAGAACCCTTTGAACATTAACTTTCGCATCTTTGGCTTCACTGTACAATATCAAGGCGGTTAAAATACAGGTAACCAAAATCCAGTTTCCACATTACATTCATAAAATAAGAGATTGTAATCTAGTTTTTGTAATGAAGGTTAGAAAAATATAATTCACTTAAATGATAGATAGTACTAATGGTAGAATGTGTTTTTCATTCTGTTTTCCAAGAAGTTGTTGTAGTTGACTTAAGTTTGTGAGCTAATGACAATCTAAATGGCAACATAGTATAAGACATTCCTGGAGTTTTGTATTTGAAAACAATATTGAATAGCATAATTAAGATTTACAAATAGAAAATAAGCATTTGAGTAATTATTAAAGTTTAATATGAAAGTTTGGAAATTGAGGAACACCAATTACTTGCATATTAAAGAAATACATTGTTAAAATTGAAGGTCTTATGGAAAAAGAAAATACAAGGAAAATTGGCAAAATTTTCTTATTGGAGATAGTATATACAATGATTATACTGGGAGGACATAGTAAAGAGGAATATAGATAGAGTAACCAAATTCTTTACATTGCAGACATATGGAGGCATAGTATGTGCACAACACAAAAAACTAATAACATGCTAATGCATACCAAGGTAAATTTGGAAGGCAACGATTATTGCAGGTGCATCAGCAATATTATAGAGTTGATCATATTTAAGCTCCCTTAGGAAATTGCATAAGCCCTCAAGTTTTGTGCAGCTCGATTGGTAAGTTGATATTGAGGCTTGGAGCATCTCGATATGCAAATCTTCAATAGGATCTGTTGTTTGACATGCAAGTTTGAGTTTTTCAATGATGTCAATGCAACTATTAGATACAGTTGCAGAAAGGTGTTGAATGTTTGCATGCACAAAATCAATTTTATTAATTGTTGACAATGACTTTGATTCTGTCGGTATTGGAAGCATTGGAATGGAGGGGCTTGGTTGTATAGGAGTATTCAATCGTGTAGCCATGACCTGGCATGTGTGGGTGGATTGAGAAAATTAGCATAACCAATGCAAATGAATGAGAAAATTAGTACAACCAATCCAAATGAATGAGAAAATTAGAAAAACTATAAGTATATGTTGCACCATACAACATTAGCTGAAACAAACATTATGTAAAACAAATGTTTCAATTATGTATATAGAAAATATATATTTTAAATGTAATCTATATTTGAATACAAAGGAGAATATAGTATGTGGAAAATCTAGTTTTGTTTGTATTTGAGTTATGGAGTAAAGGTTAAAGGTTAGTGAATTGTGAGATCAATTTTCATTAGACATAATAGTAAGCTTTGAAGGATTTTGGAGGGACTAACCTGTAGTTATTTGCAATCTGAGTTTTTTTTCAAGAGCTTATTTCAGACAATTCCAGTAAGTGTTTCTCCTCTTCCTTTTGGTGTGCCACATATGAACTCTATGCCATGCATGCATATCTTTAGAAGGTGAAAGTTGGCTTGATACATAGGCTTGCAAGTGCATGAACTCTAGAAATAGTTGTGAATGTAAGCCCTTGCAAGTCGATGTTGCTAATGTCAATAGTTGCCTTTCCTAGTGTAAGTCCTTGTGACTTGTGAATTTTTAGCGCCCATGCCATTTTAAGGGGGATTTGATGATGGATTCCATGACTCATAGGGGAAATAGGGACATATTTTGGGTTTTTGACATCCCAAGTTGGACCTACGTATTTATTGAACTGAACAACAACAAACAATGGAATTGAAGGTAGGCTTTCATCGTTCTTGTAGACTATATCTTTGACTTGCCCAAGTGCACCATTGACAAGGCCTATTTCTACCCATAAATTTTAGCATAATATTACCACTTGTTGAATACACAAAAGGACCTAATATTGTAGTTCTTCTTCATCAGGATTGGAGCATGGTGACCCCCTTAGTTTCTCTACAATGGACAAGGAAATAGGTGTTGCCAAAGAGAGTAACATGTGTTGGTTATGATGTGAGACCATTTCATTTGTTGCGAAAAGGTGTGTTGAGGATAGGAATTATGTTTGATTTGTAGAGGCCAATGATGAGCTTGAGCACATTATTAGTACTTGCCAATCTTCAACAGTAGGTTCTACACTATGCAAATTGGAGAGCATAGTACAAAAGATAACTTGTAGTAGTTCCTCGCTGACCTAATGAAAATTTTTTCTTAGTGTCACAAATTTGGTGAAGTCGTGCCATAATGAACCCCCATACGATGTTGAGGCGTACATGGGAATATCCTTGATTGGTGGAAGCTAGCCAAGGTCGCCGAAGATCATGATTGATCTCCCTCCAAATGGAAGTTGGTTGTGGTTGGGGAATGCTTCACGTAGCCTCATGTCAATGCTTTGAAGTAATTTGGGACTAATGAAGCTCATTTCATCTATTAATATATAGCGAATGAAGTACATTTTTTCTTGAAAGCTTGCTAGTGTTTGTCCTTGTAGGGGAACAATATCTTTGATAGGTACTCATAGGCCTGAGTGGATTTTTGATGCCTGGATGTTGAATGTTGCTACACTTGTAGGTGCAAGAAGTAGTAATGGTGAAGGGCCATTTTGGGATGAGTTATGGATTGCAGTTTGGATGGCTTTTATTAGGTGTGATTTACCTGTTCCAACAATTCCTTGAACAAACATTTTTAAAGGAGTTTGGTAGCTACTTGCATTTAGATGTGAGAAAAATATATAAAATGCTTTTTTTATTCAATAAAGAGCTCATACTAGGTAGGAAGAGTGGAAAAATGGGGGACAACAAATATTGGATGATTAGATTCTATGTAGGTAGTAGCATAGAATTGTTCATGGGGACTGAGTTTGGAAGAACCACAATCATGGTGCAAGTCAATGTCATGACGACCAAGCATATCTAGTTCATCAATATAGGCTTGATAATACTTTACATTCAGATGGGTTGTTTTCTTGCATTATTCCTTCTTGACTAGAAGAGGATGTAGAGTTAGTTTCTTCATAAGGCTCTGATGGTGTGTGAAGCACATGCCAAGGATGATAACTAGCTGAAAAAATCTCCCAATGCTCTATAATAGGAGTGGTTGACAAAGTGAATTCATTGTGAATGCTATGGAAAGGTTTGTACAGTAATAGTTCAAACCAAAAAAATGATTCAAAGCAATTGGTGTCTCTTGCAGGAATGGAGGTGAAGCGTAGTGTGACGCGAACAATGGCTTTAATGAATCTCTCTTTCCATTAGTTATGTTTTAAAGATGCCTTGTAGGTCCACTTTTGGGTGACCTCAAGAAGTGGCATAGCCTCTAATTGTATTGGACAAACCATGTAAGCATCAATGCTATTTGGGGAGTTGGTTGTTGATTCAGATGAGAGACATATCCGCTGAATGTTTTTTTGGTTGACATTTAAATAGACAAATGTTTGGCTAGATAGGGATAGTGGAAGTTTGAGTAGGAGGTGGCAATTATCTTTCCCTCCAATATCATGGTCCACTAGTGTATTAGCAAGTATTTTCTTGAAATTTGTTGGGGCGGGCTTGTCAAACTCTATATTGGATGAAATACGTGATAGCATTGCATGGTATGTTTCTGACATGTTTCCATCTTTGGTGCATATTTTGAAATATACTTGAGGACTTCATGAATATAGATAATAGTTTGTAAATCCACATTAGCTATCCAAATGGAGAGGATGGAAGGGTTGTGTAGATTTAAGCAGTCATCATTGTGAGCTGCAATGAATTTTGGTTGGCCAACTTCATCAATTGCAAGGGTGGAAAGTTCTTGAGTGGACCAAGGGGCTTTATAATGACACTATAGGGATTGACCTTATTTCCTAAGGAATGTTTGCAAGGTACACTTTTTATGACGTTGAACACAGTTGACCAGTTCAATGTAGTCAATGAGAGGGTCGACTTGCAATTTATCATTCTACTATCCATCAAACATGGGGCATTGCCAAGAGATCAATGAATTGTCTGGTTCCTTGATAGTAGCACTCATAGGTTCCATGCAAAGACATACCTTTCAATGTATTCAAGGTAATTTTGCATAGATTGAAGGTTATTCCATTGTAGTTTCCCAATATTAGGTGCTTCTGCTAGCCAAAGGAAACTATGAATATGAATATGTGCAGAGCCTCTATGTTGCCACTCATACCTAGTAGAATTTTTTTTAGGAAGTATTTGAATGGTATCAATTTGAAATTAATGAGGGTAGAATAAATAATACCTATACCAGTAGTCAGTTGCGCCAAGTAGTTTTACCAAAACCTCCTCACAAAATGCAATAATGAATCTATGGTGCATATAGTGTGCAACAAGGTGTGGATTTTGTACAATGTTTTGTATCCTCCATTTATAAGTGGCTTGTAGGTTTGAAGGTGTAGTTGACGACATGATCTTGTGTAGGTCCGTCCATTTTGTATCAACCACACTGAGTGTGAAGAATAGTAATGGACAACCAACTTGGATAAACATATCAAAGAGCTCCTCTCTACAACAGTTCCAAAAAGGGCGCACATTCCTCAAATTGATGATTCGAAGCGCATCAATTGTTCAGCAAGTTGTTCATCTGGAAGGTCTTTTAACCGTTGATGAAGATCAAAAATTGTTGTTGGCAAGGATGTATCAATGTGCTTATTAAAAAATACAGACGTTGTGGCTTGGCTATGATGCCGCATAAGAATATTGAGTATGAAGTACCTAAAGCGATGGTCTTGGACAAACCTATTATAAAAGTACCTAAGCAAGTGGATACCATATTCATGTAACTTAACTTCTTGCATGTGTTGTTGTTTGAATGCGACTTAGCCATTTGGGAACAAAGTGGGGAAATCCATAACATACAATGCTTCAGTGGTGTACTCATTGATGGGGGATGGTGAAATGGGTGGCAAATCCATAGACAAGGTTGGTCGGCCTTGACCTAGTTGCAATATAGAACACAATTCTTCTACTTCTCGATGTGCTGGTGGAAGGCTAGCTACAAAGGAAGTTGAGTGGTGACCATCTTCTTCAGAAGGGTCATAGGTTGTAGCATCTGTATGCATAGAGCTTGTAGAAGGTGGGCTAGTGAATGCGGTTGTTGTAGATAGGAGGTTAATAATGTTAGTGGAAGCAATTGGTAGACATGCTAATGCAACCTCATCTAAGTGCACATTTTGGTAGTATGGGTCATGCAAGATTTTATAGTGCAGTGCCTCATAACACACCCTCTACTCACATAGAAGCTATAGTCCTGTTGGCCAATGTTTTTCCTATTAGCTAATAGGATGTCTAATTCATCTATACATCTAGGAAAGTGGGTGGAAATTGAAGAAATATCTTGAGGAAAGGAAATAGTGTGTCCACTATATTTTAGTTGTCCTCCCTTTACATAGGTAACTTGAAGGATAAGGATAATCCTAGCTATTAGCATCTCTTCAACTTGAGTGAGTTCTTTTACACATAGAGGTTGCTCACCAGGGTCCATGTTATTCCATGTTGAGAAGTAATGGCCATTTTTTTTAGATGCACATCTGTAACAAGTAGGAATTCCATGTAGTTGTTTTATCCTTATACTTGGATATTTTTCCATGCAAACTATACAAGTCAACATGCTTGCTAGTCTATCTAGCATAGAACGAAAATAATTTCTTGCAGCAAAAAATATTTGACCAAATATTGGAGGCAGGTGGATTTGAATGGGGGAAGCGGATGAGGGGAGTGTAGATGTGGAGGTGCTAGCAAGGGTGTTGTGTGTGATTTCACGTCTTCTTCTATTGATGATGTATTTTTGTACATGGTAGCGAGTTTGTTGTGTGTGAGGGCTCAAAACAAGTATCAACAAGATAAACTATGCAAATAAAAAACCATGCCAAAAGAATAGAGAAGTATGAAGATGAGTATGCAGGTTAGGTGAGATAGATAAGTATGCAAGAAACAATCAGTTAATACTATTGATAGGATGAAAGTACCTTTGTGGTTGGTGAAGAGGATCAACCGTTGGAAATCATTTAATTGTCTAGCAAGGCCTATGGTTGCATTTCAACCATCCATTGAAAAAATGAGCTTGTAAAGCTCAAATAAAGATACGCCTTCAGCGTAAATATAAATATATATATATGAGCAATTCCTTGTCTATGAGCAATTCAAGTGATATTTCTCATATGTCTTGTTTGAGAAATTATAGAAAACCCACCTTCCATTATGCTTTCATGAATGTCTATGCCCATTCTAGCATAGGCCATGGAGGTTGTTGCCAAATGACTCATGTTCCTTGACTATCCTTCCATATTTCACAAACATGTCTATCATGGTAGTTGCAAATACAATATCGGACAAAAGATTTCAATTTCACACTATTCAATTGGTTTTGCTTGAAAAAACTAGACATTCTTTGGGAAAAATCAACTTTTCCATAGTATGTTATTTTTTATGTTTGCATTATGTATTTAAGGTATTGAGGGACTACAAAGTTCAGTGGGAAGGATAAAACTCAGAGTTTTTGGCCAATATTCTCATCAAGGCTACATTTTTGCTTTTCAACATTATTGTGGACACTTAAAGTAAAATTTTACTTTAACATCTTTGTCTATAGATTAGTACTTCCACTAACTTAAACATCTTTGTCACTTCGACTAACTTAAGTCAAATTGATAATTAGTATGAATTCTATGGAAATGTGAAAATTCAATTCTTGTCTGATTTGAATCACCTTTTATTCTACAACTAACAAACACATTGAGTAACTTTTACATTTTCATTGAAGAAAATTTTTAAATGTAGTTGACTATTGAGGAGATGTAAATTTAAAACTATGGGTGATTTAATTAATTGTACAATTAAAATTGAGTGAATTTAATAAAACTACATGGTAAAATTTACTTGTAGATATAGCAAATTTTTAAATAATTATATTTTTTTCTTTATGAATCTATTGTATTTATATCTAGACTCAATACATTCTAAGATAAATATTTCAAAACTAAGGAGTGTTTGATATAACTTATTATTAAATTTTGGAATTATTAGCAATTTTATGAAACTAGAAATTGTATTGAAACCCAAAGTTTTGTCACTAAAGCCATTTAATCATTTAATCTCAGACATGCGAGCTCGATTAATAGGAAAAATGTGATTCAATTTAAACCTAATTGCAACACATTTAGCAAATCAAACCTAATTCCAAACCTCTCTCAATTATGACCAGTGGTTGATGGATTTGATTTGATAGACATTACAACACTTCAAAATGATTATGAACATTTATGACCAAGGTTTATTAATGCAAACATTAAATACTTTTGATTAAATCAAGTTGAGGTGATAAAGAGATTTCACGTGCAACTTGGGATTTTGACATCATTTGTAGGATGATGAATAAATGACATGTGTCAATTTAATGAATACAAAAGTTTAAAATTTTACAAGGTAAAAATATAGATAAGAGAGTGCATGTTACATTTTATAAGAGTTGGTAGAGTTTAGCTAGAGGAAATTTGGTACAAGCTAAGGGCACTCAATGAGGTACCTTATTTATGCTTGATGTATTTATATATTATAACTCTATCTATGTAGCTGAAAACTTGTTTTTTGTATGTTGTGACATAATATGTTGGGTAGCATTGGTGAAAAATGTATTTGTACCATGATTAATAAAATTATGGTAGATTTTTTATGTAGTTGTTCTATAGATTTTAACTTTTCTGAGCACTACATGTTTGGAAAATAGAATAGCGCTCAGTTTAATTTTGTAAGTTCTAGAGCAAAGAGATTATTAGAGCTTATTCACAACAATATTTTTGGCCTTTTGGATGTTACTCCAATTAGTAAATCTCTTTATTATGTTTCATTTATTAGTGAATACTCTTTTATTCATGGATTTGTTTTCTTAGGAATAATTTTAAAGTGTGTAGTGAGTTTAAGGATTTTATGGTTCTTGTTGAAAGTCTAATGGATTACAAAATAAAAGTATTAAGGTCGAGGGTGACAAATACTCTTGAGAATTCTCTAATTTTTGTAGACATGTAGTTGTTGTGATATTGAAGGCAACACCTTATACACCATAGAAGGATGACACTAGAAAAAGGATGAGTATGAGTTAGATGTATAGAGTAGGAAGTATGTTGAGTAGTAGTGACCTTGACTCGCATTCATGGGCCAAGGTTGTAAGTATTGCATGTTACATGATAAAATAATATACCTATTTTTCTCTAGTAGATAAGATACCATACGAAGTCTGGATAGGTAATTTTACATTATTATTATTTTTGTTACAAGGATTTATTCACGTGCCTAAAGAAAAATAGTGTAAGTTATATTTAAAGGTTAAAAAATGCATTTACATTGGTAATGACATTATTATTAAGGGCTCAATGTAAGGAATCTTCTCATCTAGAAAATGGTTTATTCTAAACATGTAATTTTCAAGGATCTTAGAGTTATTTTTTATGTTACCTAGTCATAGAAAAGAAGAAGACCGTGTATTTTGAAACTAAAATAGAGAAGTAGAAAGATACGTAGGTGGAATAACTTGTTGGATAAGAGGATGTAAAGGAAGATGATGGTTTATATTTGGAGAGTTTAGAAGAAGAAAACAATCCTTTTACTACACCCTTGAGAAGGTTCACAAGGTAAAAAACAATAATTGACAAGTAGAGCCCACTAGATTTCCATTTTGTATCTACTTCATCTTGTATTGATGATGAACCTAGATCTATAAAGAAAACCATTTCATTGAAGGGACATGATTCTTAGATGGAATCCATGAAGGAAGAGATGATGACCTCAAAAAATATGAGACACGAGATTTAGATTTTCCTAAGCAAATGAAGCCCATTGGACATAAATGTGTATTTAGAAAGTCCTTTGAAGTATATAGATAGTTGGGGAGGTACAAGATAAGACTAATGGTGAAAGGTTACTCCTAGGTTTAGGGGTTGATTTTAGTAGAATATTTTCTCCTATTGAAAAATTAATTTCAGCTGCATTTGTACTTTATATTCCTATGGTGTATGATAGAATAAATGGATGTTAAAAGTTTTTTTTGAATGAATATCTCAAAGAGGAAATTTATATGAGATACCTTGGCATTTTCATGGTAAAAGGAAAAGAAAACATGGTTTGTAGGTTAAATTGGTATTTGTATGGTTTGAAGTACTCACCTAAAACATAGTATATCAAAAGTCTGATGTGTTTGCATTGCAACATATTTGTTAAAAAATAATGACTTAAACCTAGACAAGTTTCATCTAAGGGGTTTAATTAAAGGGAATTAGTGTAAATGGTGGATTAAGTTTTCATTGTTTAAATGTTTCAATCTAACCAACCCTTTTACTAAGAGTAAAACTTGTTTCTAAAAGAAGTGTTTTTGTTATTGTTTTATAAAACATAATAAAATATAACTAGTAAGATTTACAAGTGTTTTATCTTACTAAATAATATTTTATAAACTAATGCAGGGGCTTCTGAAAGTCTTAACTTTTGACTTTGAAGTTCGTTTGGGCTCAAATTTTATGGGGAGATACATTATGAGGATTTGTTTAGATTTCCAATAGAACTCAATTCAATTGGTGACATTTTTAACACTTTTCCGAGGCCAAAATATTTCGTCTCGGCCCTCAAAATTAACTTTTACTATTTTTTTGGGTTTTTACAAAGTTATTTTTTTAATAATTTGGAACTCACGTTTCCAATTTGGAAATTACACAAAGTAGAAAATATTTAAATTAAAAATAGAGTTTAGTAAATGAAAGAGGAAATAGAGAAGATCCTATAAAATAACTTGGTTAGTTCACTATCTAAGACACTAGTGTGACACACTATCATCTTATCTATGTGTTGGTGTTCAATATACACGCTTACATTCAAAATGGATGTAAAACCCAAAATTTTATACTAATATTGAGGATACCTAACCTTAAGGACACAAGGAAAATAATAAAATGCTACCACACATATTGTAGATGAAAACAAGCTTAAAATCACTTTAATCTAATGACTTTAAACAAAATAGATGAAAGTATGATGAAAGGAGAAGAGAATCAAACCTTCATATATTTGAGATGTATCAAGTACATACACTATGAGGAGAGAAATAAAATGGCTACATAGGATATTTTCTTTAGGTCAAGCTCCTACTTGGCCTTTTGGAAACCTCAAATAGCCTATGGAATGAGGAGAGATTGAAATGTGTGTGCTAACAAACCCTATGTGTGTCTAATAATTAAAAACAACATTATTAGTATAAATTTATTGATGCTACATCCCTAGTTTGTTGGGATAATCACCCTTGTATGCATGTGATATGGGACAAGTGGTAGTGATGGTCACCAACATATATGCCAAGAGAAATAAGGAAGTAAATGATAAAGGAAAAACTTTAACAATATTGAAATATTTCATCGGGCATCGAGCTTTGGACATCTAAGATATGTCTTTCATCTAGCATTGGTAGTGCATCGAGCATCAAACATCGAAGATATGTTTGATGTCTTTCATTGGAGATCAGAGTCCAGCTAGTTTGGTTCTACAAAAGTGAAGGAAGGATAAGGTAGAAGTGAAACCTGATCCCCAAAAAAGTCTAAAGGTAGGTCAAGCTTCTCTGTTTGGGGTTCCACCTTAGGCTTTACCAAATGTAAAGAATGCAAATGGTAAGAAGGAAGAGTGATGCCTGGACCCTGAAACAAATTTTAAGGAAATTTTGAGGAAGTCGGACATTGGAGATATGTCTTTCATTGGAGATCGAAGTCCATCTAGTTTTCTTCCACAAAAGTGAAGGAAGGGTAAGGTAGAAGTGAAACCCAATCCATGACAATTTTAAAGAAATTTCAAACTTCTTTGTTTGAGATTCCACTAGAGGCTTTACCAAATTTAAAGTATGCAAATGGTAAGAAGGAAGAGCAATGCCTGACCCCCAAAACAAAGTTTGAGCTGGGAAATAGGAAATATTATCATGTAAATATTCCAGCTGGTTCAAAAGCATAAATTAGGCCCTCTTGAGCACTTTTGTAATTACTTGCTATTATTTTAATATAATATATAGGCAGTAGCCTTTTTTCTAAAAACAACAATATTTTTTATAAATAGATAGCTATCTATATTCATATAAAGATAAAGTTACATATTCACAAAAAAAGGTGGGTGGTAAGAAGGCACACCCTGAGAGTCACATGGGAAAAGCCCAGAAAAGCCAAAAAATCAACTAGTCACATGGACCGAGCCCAAAATTTCATGATTACAAACATATAAAAAAGGACATTAAGTGGCCAAAGAAGTGCCAGCAGAGCCTGGAGGGTCTCTGTCATCCATTTTCTTCCTCCATACATCAGCGAGGTCTAGAGTGACATCAGGAGGAGAACCCCAACCATCATCAGCTTCTTTATCTTTTTCTTTATCTTCCTTATGTTGAGGCGAGATTGCAAGCACAAGATGTGGAAAGCTTTTACCAAAGTCTAGACAACCAGAGCCAAAGATAGGAGTTTTATTAGAGGGCCACTCAAAATTGCCACCGTCACTCCCTGAAGCATCACCAGAGGGTCACCCCTGGCTAGCCTACGACAGAGAAGAGCAGGTCCACCTAGCAGGGCGAGAATCCCGTAAAAGAGGATGCTAAGAGCGGAGACACACATAACCACTCCATTTTCAGCCCCAAGAAGGTGACTGACCATGGGAGAAGGTGGGTGAAGTGGGCACCCAAGAAACAGTACATGGGGCATTGCCCTAGTGGTCTAGAAGCAGTTGCAGGTGAGAAAATTCAAATGCAACTTTATTTTCCTGCACCTAAATCTGTAAGAGCACATTAGAACAAATAATAGCTTTAGCATATAATGAAACATTAATGTCCATTTGAGAATGAGAAAATATGTAGGAATTTTTTTCTTTCTAGATATTGAAGAGGATTTCCACCCTAAAAGTGTGTCAAAGTTAGGTATACTTAGCAAGAATTCTAGGCGAGTCCCTTAGTAGAATCATATGCCAGGAGAAAGGGTCTAGCCTAAAGGGTTGAAAGAAGTCATGAATCCAAGTATAAAACTACTAAGCCCTAGGAAAAAACCAAAAAAGATGCTTAAAACTCTCATCTTGCAAACAAAAATGGAAGTGAGGGTACTAGACCCCTAGGTGAAAAAGCTGAGAACCCACAGTCTAAACTAGAGGTGGCTTCTTCAATCTCTCACTCATGTCTGGCATAAAAAACAACAATATTGAAATATGAATGAAAACATACAAAATATTATTTATATGATATTACCAAAATTATAGAAAGGAGATACATGAGTAATATACAATAGGATTTACTCTTAGCTAGCTTCAAGAATGGAGGTCTAATCAACAAATTTTAGCCAACACAAAGAAAGAGAGTTGCATGTATGTAGCTTTTTGGAAAAATATGGCCCTGGAGAGGGAAAGAGAAGAATGTGCAGGGTGAGATTTGAGCATAGAGGAACTTTCAATAGACATGTGTTATATTAGGTAGGAGCAAGTAGCTAGGTGATAATTCAATGGACCAAATATCTAAAATTCATGAGAAGATATCACATCAAGCAAATATTTGTGCATCGTGCTAGCATCCTAGATAAAATACTCAAATTTTGGATAGCTTCTTTAGATCAACAAGAAATATTAGCATGTGATATATGAAATGGAAAATAAGTGAAGAAAAAGCTAGGTTTATTATCTTAGTACATTTTAAGACATGATAAGAGAGGAGACACTAAAGTGAGTGCAAAACATAGTATGAAAATTGTAAAGTATGTAATATCCATCATTACATAAATTAAATACTAAGAAAAATCATCATAAAATGATACTATAGAGTATACATAGTATATTTTAAAGTGAGGGAACCTTGACCCTAGGCTAAGAACCTACAAAGTAACCATAATACTTTAAGACTGAAATATTAGATACCATAATCCTATAAAACTAATATGTCGATCTAACACTAAAATGTCATAGAATAAATCTTGTATAGTAAGAAGGATCTGATGAATAAAAGGTTTTATCAAAGAGAATAATTAATGTCACAAGGAGAAAATATGTAACTAGAATGAAGAGAAAGGAACTCAAGACAAACAACATGACTAAATGTCTAGCTTACTCTCTAACTAGGAGTCATGAGAATAGCTAGTAAAAATGTATTATTTAGACAAGTGTAATTTATTGCTAGGTGATTTAAAATTTTGTGATCTCAGACTATTGTACTTTGTTGCTAGGTGATCCAAAAAATAGTTACTTAGATGCACCTCATTGATCAATCGCCATGCCTATGCTTTAACTAGATATATGAGTTGATGGTATCAATTTTTTTAAGGGAAAATGGATGCCCCCTCATGTTATAACTTCAAATTTTTAAGGTAAGAATAGGAAAGTTCTAAAATTTTACAATCACAAGAATAGAAAATGCCCACAACCAAGGTGCAGAAATCAATATGCCATGAAAAGTATCGTAATTTTTAGAGAAAGGAATTTCATAAAACTACACTTTAAAATGTTATTATAGAAAATAATAGTGAAGTGAATAGAAAATGATAGATAAGAGGGTGGAGCCTAGATATACATAAAATATGTTGTGAAAAAATAGAAGCTACTTGCAAGAAATGACCATTTTCATTGACAAGGTGAAGAAGAAAACATTTTGAAGGTTAATTTTTTAAAAAAATCATTATAAATATAAAAATATTTAAAATTTTATTATTCATTTTCACTATCCACCCTAGAGAGCTAAAACCTTTGGAGTGATTCTATAACAAAAATTCATCAAAGAGGTGATTTTTTCCCACCCAAACTATATGAGCTTTGAAAACTAGTCTAGCAAAAGGTCTAGTTGAGGGAGATAAGTGAATTATTTCAATTTTTGTTATATTTTCTTATCATTCATTTAGAATGGGGGACCCATGTTCCATGCTAGTGTTCCCCACATGCACTAGCATATTGTGTGCATATCAGTGTCTAGTAGATATGTTAGTATCTAAGTGTGGTAGGGTGCCAACAATGGAAGAAAAACGAACACCTTCTTTGAAAGGATAATTAGAATAAAATAATGTAGAAGTGGAATTTTATAATAGAAATTAAATCTTAATATATATTTTTATTTGAATTTCATAGAGTCTATTAGAGATACAAGAGAGACTAGAGAGTGAGATGCTCACCCTATTGCGAGGTCATGAGCTAGAGCTAGCACAACCTGAGATGACATATCTATGGTACCCTAGGCCATATTGGGTATACCACATGTCAAAGATGTGGTATGATAATCAAATGCTTATGTCCTTGATGGAGATATGGGATGTATATGCATCTATATTTTGATTATTGACATGAGAGATAATTTTATTCTAGAGGAAGTGTACTAGATTTTGTGACTATTTATATGAGGCTAGTAAGTAGCCCTCCTAAAGTAGAGACCACCTTAGTAAGTGCAAGTGACATAGATATATGTACTTAGTCAAGGCATACTTAAGGAACATATAAGGCATATTTATTTCAAATGAATGCATCAGGAAAAAGAGGATGTTCATGTAGTATGGAGAATATTGGTAGTGATTGAGACCATGTTTGTGTAAATGGATGGAAAATGAAACCATCTACATGGGGCCTCATTTACATCATCAAGGAGATGGAGGAGAGATATATTTTGTAAGCCTTGGTTTAGAGCATGTTGTTTCATTTATATCATGACCTTGAGTGATATGTGTGCAATGAGAAACATAACTTGATGGATTTTATGTGACTTTAAGTGTGGGCCCTTGAGAATATTAGAGTCACATGGGTAGTTGTATATCCCACTACCGTTAGATTTAATGAGAAATGGGAATAGGAATATCAATTGTAAAGAAAATGAAAATTTGGAGGCTTGTACTAGTAGTAGATATTTCCCTCACTACTAGGGACAAATGTGATATGGTACCTCTAGAGGCATGTGAGAGTGGGTTAGCTATGAGTGAGAAATTATGTACACATATAGATAGATGGTTTAGAGGATAGATGGACCAAATTATTTACAGATTTATTGGATAGTTTAGGTAAGTATACCTAATGTACTTGTAGGCATTCCCATGTACAATAAGTCATACTAAAGTGTAATAATGCCAAGAGATGTAGCATTAAATATATTAGTCAATATTCCTTTGAGTGATGAGGAGAGGGAGAATGACTAATAACTAACCTCATATGTAGATGATGTAGGGATGGCATAATATGGTGCTAAAGAGTAAGTTTGATGCTAATAAATGCACTAAGTGTTTCTATAAGAGATGTAAGGCTATAGGCCAATTAAGATAATGTAGAGGAGAAGGAGAGGAGAGGATGTATGAATCCCAACTAGTAGGGAGATAGAGGTAATTGGAGGAGGCTACACTAGCAAGTAAAAAGAGACAAAAAGGGAGTCTAGGCCACAATGATAATGATAAGGCCATATGAGCTCCACTAAGAATCATGAATGGAGATGTGAGTAGTGGTGCTATATTTACAAGTTCATGATAAGTATAAACATAGTGGAACCACCTACCCATATCACTTGTATATCTTGATTGGTAGGTCAATGAACTAGGTATGAGAATGTATAATGTACATGTATTTACTTGTATCTAGATAAATTTAGTGGCTTGAATTAAATGGTAAATTGTTATCCAAGATAATCCCCTAGGTTTAGCCCAAGAATAACATATATACTACCTGACAATCACAACATATCAAGGGATGACATATCAATATTTTTTATCCCAAAGTGTAATTATGAGAATCATATAAGGAACATGGAATAAGAGTAAATTGAGCCAACACCAAGGTTGTAATGTTCATGGTAGAGTGTCACACCCTACAAAGCCAGGTGTAGTAAGAGTATAATTAGTAGGACCCATACTCTCAAGAATCTACATATAAAATCACTAATAGGATGGATTGAAAGGTAGGTGACACACATAAAAATGATGTATTAGAGTGAGCTCCACCTCATAGTAGATTTTTATAATTTTAGGAGTACACTACAAGAATTCCCAAACTACAATGGATCACATACACACACACTCGCATTCCATAGCATTGGTGTGATTTCCTAGTCCATTAGCAAATAGATATAGGACACATGGTCCCACATAATCTATAATATTGTGTAAAGAGGCACCACATTTTTTTAAAGTGGTGCAGACATTTTTTTATCATTGAGAAATTAATAAACAATTGAGATGTATATACATAATACATTTGTATTATAATCTTATCCTATGTTATGAGATGATTATATATTATGAATGTTTGTATATTATATTTAATTTTTTTTTAAATTATGGTTACTTAATGAGATTTTTTTTTTTAATTATGATAGAGATGCATAATATTTTTTCATATGTAATAAAACACAAAAATAAATACTATAATAACATAATTAATTTACTATAACAAGAGAAATGATTATAGAGAGAAAGAATAAACCATAAATGAAAATATCTTATAAGTGACCTAAAAAATTGTAAATAGAACTTGAGATACTTGTGTTGGGAAAAGGTGACATTAACCTTATCTTCCCATGCCATTCATATGTCTCCATGTTCCTTGGAATGTGTTCTACGAGACATAAGAGAAAAGTATTAAATAATGACATAATGTAATTATATTTTAAAGATGTGATTAAATTTTCATTGGAGTTACACAACATAATGGAAAAAATATCCTTTTTCGGCATCCACTTATGGAACATGAAAGGTCATACTTTTAGCACTCAGGTATCAAAGGTGTTTGGTGTCCATTTATATTCTATTGGGGAGTAAAAGAGCACTGAGAAGTCACATTCTTGATTGGATATGGGCTAGGCACCCATGTGAGAAGTTATGTGAAGGAAATTAAATATTTTATTATGTTCATTGGCTATCCATAACCTAGGCATGGGTTTTTCTAAGTGGTATTTTCCTCTTGTTCCAGGTTACCACTATGGTTTTCTCTCCCACAATTCACTATAAATTAGAGTTATGACATAGTAGTTTCATTTCTTGAGTTGTAGGTATCAAAGTTCTATTGAATTGATCAAGGAATAGTAGTGAAGAGTATTATTGTATAAGTCCCTTTGCAGATTAATAATATTCTTTCCCTCTTTACCATGTGGAGTTTTTCTAGAAAGGGTTTCTCCACATAAATATGATGTTATCTATGCTTTTATAAAAAATTTCTTAGTGTTGTATGTCCAATCACACATATTCTCAATTTAGTTAATTTTATTTTTACTTTCAATCACTTTTAGAAGTTAATATATTAGCTTATCTTCACCTTGTTTTCAACAACTTCTTTCCCTAACCTTTGGTTAAAAGTGCTAAGTCTCTATTTTTTATGATATTTTATTATTTGAGGTCATTCAAGTCTCCATATTTTTTTAAAAAGTATCCACTTAATGTCTTCATTCAAGTTCCTTAAGTATTTCAAGAAAATTAAATCTTTTATACTCATTAGGAACTCCTTTGTCGAAGGTTCCTAGTGTTACACCCCAATTGTGTAATTACTATCTACTATTACTATGTAGGGTAAAATGTGAATGTAATGTGAATTCAGTGGATGAATAAATTGTGTGTGTACTTTTTTATCATGGCTTTATGAATGAATTCCATCTCATTTAATATTATATGAAAGAATGCATTTATGTGATTGGATGAAAATTGCATTAATATTCTATCTTTGGAGATGTATTATATATACTACATATTTGTGAATAGCTAACTGACGTGTGCAAATGTTAGTGGTTGCAGGTATATGTTCAATTCCTCCAGGTGGAGGGGAAGTATCACTCAGGAGAAGGTCTTGGTTGGGTAACCAGTATCATAACCTATCTGAGCTTGCACACACACCACAATAGAATAATTGAGTTGGGTTATTAAATTGGAAGTTCATAAGTCATCCCTGGTTAATATGTTTGCATTAGTAAGAGTCTTGTTTACTTTTGAGTGCATTATTGGGTGATGTTTATCTATTTGAGCTTGAGAGTTCTTTCCTTGTTACTATTAATTTATTGATATGTGGAACATATGAGGAATGTGTATGTGTACACACATGCATGTCGATGATAGACTATACACATGTAGGAACACATACATGAGGGTACATGGGTAGATGTATCTATGCAAACTCATGCACACATTTCTTATGCACATGGAACTATCTGATGGATCTCATGGCATGTATATGTATATGTATAGATATATCGCTTGTAGTCTCTTATCAAAACTATAGTAATTGTGTATGATTTGGTGTGAGAATCGAATGTGTGTGTGTGTGTGTGTGTATATATATATAAAGTATATACATATATCCATATGTATATATGTATCCATATACATGTATGGTGGAAAATGGACATGCCCATACAAATGTATCGATACATGTATACATACTTATACATGTACATAGAGGAATATATATAGATATACACAATTGATATATTAATATACTAATGTGATTGCTATCTTGATTATATTTATTTATATATAGATTATATATACATGCTTTATTGACATATGATAAATATGGATATATACTAACATATACATATATATGTGTGTGTGTGTGTTAGTATCTATATGTAAGAATATATATAGGCATGTAACATATATATTTATATGGTATTTGCTTTGAGTTCGACTATCTAAAGCAATGTTTATAAGCCAATTTATAAGGAAATCAAAGGTCAAATTTATGTTAGTTATGACTATACATAAAGGCCAAATTAATAGCATGTTGTCTAATGCCATAAAGGAAAACATTTTGAAAACCCATACACAACATTGAGTTGATATTATGAATGAGACTAAGTCGAAACCATTTTTTGGAGTTTCCTTGACTTGGTAAAACATGACACATTTTTATCTGATGGAATATCTAAAGCAATAAATGAATGCTTACATGTCGATTAGCAGGTCCATGACTAAGTTTGGATGTTAAATGAGCTAAGCTAACTCTAGTGAGACTAAGTCAACATTATCTATGTGTTTCTTGATAAACAAATGACAAATTCAATAGCATGAAACCGCACCAACTTTGTAGGACAACTTTGTATCCTTTACTCTATAGATATCCTTTTTGAGTGCAAGTCGAATTCAACCATATGGTGATTTGAACTAGTCTTTCATTGTTGTCAACCAGTAAGGACGTTATGTGGCTTTGAGAAGTTGAGTGAGCTCTCAAATGTGCACCACCTTATGGTTGTGAATCATGTGTTATTGTGCATGTAAGTTTTCAAATACATGCCTAATCTTTAGGTTGTATGGTCTCTTGTTGCATAAATAGTAGTATGAATTCATTTGTTGGGAAGCATTCTTCTTCTACACATTCCTTGTGTATTATTCTGCTTTATATTGAGTGAAGGATTTGAGCATTGAGAGAGAGTTTAGTATTATTTTGAGAGTAGTATTTTTATCAACTTGAGAGATTGAGGTTATTGTGAATTGTTGGAGAAATTGAAGGTCAAGCTAGTTGTTGTTCTAGAAGAGTTGTGTTTGCATTCAGTCGATTGGGTAGCTTTTGACAGGCATGAGACTAATCCTCCTTTTCTTGTATTAAGCTTTTCAAAGAGTATTTATTGATAGTTGTACAAGTTTACTATGGTTACTCACATTTAGGGAGAAATAGCATTTACTTTGAAGGAAAATTTGAATATGTTTACTCTATCTATGAAATACTTGTATTTACTCCATGATAGGAGAGATTGTTTGATATAGGTATTTTATTATATACTAGATATGTATGGAAAGATTGTTTGACATAGGTTTTTTATTATACTAGATATGTTTGGAAAGGTTGTTTAACATAGGTATTTTATTATACAAGATATGTTTGAACATGGGTAGCTTAAGAGAATACTCATAACTAGATATTTGTTATGCTAGTTGGCTAGTAGGTTACTCCTAGGAATGTTTTCCAATTAAGGGAGGGTACTAGTACTTTGCCTAATGAGTTATGTTACCTTAGGTTGTGTTAAAGAGATAGGTAATACTAGGGAGTAGCTTGCCTAGGGAGAGGGATTTCCTAAGCATAGATATAATGGCCTTTAGGAAAAATGAGCTTGCTATAGTGTAAGTGAATGGTAGACCATTACTCGATTATACTAAGTGAGAACAATTTGGCCAAAGTATTGTGATTTCCTGGGGCTCCACTATCATTTCACTGTGTTTATTTAAAATGCATGAGGGCTACCTATCCTAGGTTATAAATACTATCATGAAGGGCACAACACTAAGCTTAGAGTGGTATGTCATACAAGGTTACCCAGCCAATACCTTCGTCAAAGGGTAGGGCCATCTATTATTGATAGATGTGTAGGAGACTGCATATGAGTCTGTGGTAGGTGGAAATGTGATTGAGTGATGCTTCTTCTCCTCAACAAGTGGCAGAAGACCAAGGTTTTGAAAGGTGGATTCGTGGACCATCTATGTCTTATGCTATAAAGTTTGAAGGAGCTATGTATGTAGTTTTGTAATTTCTCATAATATTGTACTTTTGGAAATATTGTAATGGAATGGAAATACTTATTATATGTTGTATAGCATCTTTTTTCATATATTTTCAATAAAGAAATGAAATTTTTTTATTGCAATGGCTTGTCTCATAGTTTATTTTTTCTTACACAGTAAAAACTTAGGAAATTTACTTTTGTGAAGCTTTGGCATATTACATGTGGTATCGGAGCTACCAAGTTTAGCTCTAGAACCTATGAGCTCATCATTCTTTTTGTCCAACGTTATCTAATATTGTGAATTCTTGTGCTAGGATGGTGCATCTCAGATTAACGACTTAAAAGTCAATAATTGGAAACGAGTGCTACCTCAAGGCCAAGAAGGAAAGAGAAGCCATCATTAGAACAATAGAGGGAACCAACTATGAAAATGTCGTATGGTTGAGTGACACCAAAAAATTTATTCACATACTTTCTCGAATCAATGATGTGAAGAGGAAGATGAAGATGGAGGCTATGTACAACAATCTACCTTCCATCTCACCAAAAAAATATGAGTCATTATCACTTTCAAGGGATATGCCCTTAGAAGGAAGTGTCAACCCAACATTCATCTTTAGGGACCCTAGAGTTCTTCTAATTTTTGAAGTAATAGTAATTTCCTCGAGTAATGAGTCCAAGGGATATGTACCTCCAAAACAGCTAGATGTGAAATGATCTCATGAACAAATGTTTGCAAAAAGGGTAGACTATATTGTTGATGAACACCATATTGGCACTGAACCTCAAAACTATGTATCAGATGATAAATCCGAAGGCTACTATCCATTTTGGGATAGCTATGAACAATTAAGGGATGAACAGAAAGATAGAGATAGGTAACAATCTCAGTCTATAGGATATACTCCATTTAGTTATGTGTTAGAGAGTGAATTTGATGGATACTCTCCACTCGACTATCTGATAGTCACTCCATGTAATCCAGGGATATTAAAATCCTTATGAAATGAATAAAATTATTTGTTTATCAAAAGCGTGTGCTTAATATTATGTAGAATTCTTTATGTGTGAATGAATGCCATATCTAATGTTTTCCATAAGATAGTTGATAATATAATTTAGTCTAACATGGATAAACATTCAAGTAAAACTCAATTTTGTGAAGATGGTGAGGACACAAACCAATCCTGGTGGTAGCCAAGAAGTTGGGCAAGGATCAACATGAATTGAAGCTAGGCTTGACTAAATTTTGGCAAGGTTAGATAACCTTGAACAAGAAACTTGGGCACAATCTAGGGTTGTTGAGAAAGAGGTTCCATTTAGTGAGAATGAAGTTGAAAACTCTTCTCATGGACATGACGAAACCCATGATCATGAAAAAGAAAGATCATCAACACCATTTGTAGAAAGAAATAAGAAGCGTATGGCTTCTGAAATTTCTAAGGATATGAACAAGATTGTTCCACCAGAGTTTGAGGGAAGCGTCGATGGTGATGAAGCTAA